>JAUMHB010000001.1:15201-28843 GCA_032359685.1 Pittosporum tobira
AAAAAACTAAAGCTCTTGATACCATGATAATTATGGAGAGAATAAATAAAAATATTTTATTGATAATGAATGAATATTAAATAACAATTACATGAGAGACCTTATATAGGCTTAACCTACTTGGAGAATAAGTAACTTAATTCTAATCTAATTCGGAATTTAAGAAACCTATTACCATAAGAAATCTATGAATATAATATTAATGTAATTAATATTATATTCTCTAATAATAATAATATATTTAACACCTTTACTGTCATCAAACTCTCTCTCTCATCCCACCACATATAACATACTATTTTCATTGTTTAATCTAAGAATGATACTTTGGAGAAATAATTTCTTTTGTTAATGGACATACAATTCTTAATTAGTACAATTAAATTGGGACAGATGGAGTAAAAATTAAGATATGTAGACACCATTTTGTTCTTGTAAAAACAATTAGCAATTTACATTTATGTGGATTCATTCTTGTTCCTAACTTATTAGAGATTCATGGTGATACTAACACATTAGGGAACTTGTCATGGGTGAGTGAGACTCTGTAGGATTCCTTTTTTCTGGTCAATTTATTGATAAGAGATCATGATTCATAGGTATTGCAATGTGTAGATCCTTTTTGATACAATTGGTGGTTTTGCTCAAGGATCATGGTAATAATCTTTTTATCTTATGTTGAAATTTAGAAAGTTTTGACAATATTAATTACTGGGTTTATGACATAAACAAATAAAATTAATGAGTAATGTCAAAAAAGAATTTGTAGAGCTTCGTGAGAGGTTTTCAATGATCTAAGAATCATGAAATTTCATTAAGAATTGAGAAAAATATGAAGTTTCAAAGTGGACATGTTAGATAACATTTATGAAGCATTTAACATTAAATGCTTGTCCCACATTGAATAAAATATAAACTATTCATTAGTTTATAAAGGTAAATGTCATTTATGCTTTCAACTAAAAAATAAAGGAAAGGCAAGGCAATGCATGAAAGTTTTAACCAAGTGTACTCCCGAAGGTGAGCGGGCGCACTTATCATGCTCGTATCGTCACTAGGAGCGACGCTCGTATCCTCACTAGGAGCCCTCGTCCGACGGTGCGGGGCATGCAATGTGCACTTTTAGGCACACTTCTCACGCTCGTATTGTCACTAGGAGCCCTTCGAGCACCGGTTTAGTTTTGGTTCGCAGCAATCTTGGTTCTAGTTCGAAGTCAGTAAGGTGCATGATATGAATAGGCACCTGTTCATTTTATTTTATTTTGTTTTATACACCAGAAATTAATGAAGAGATGTATCTCTTCATAACAAGCATAAAGCAAAGAGTTGTGACTCTTGGAATGTGGGCGCAATTGGCGCTTTTAGGCCCACTTCTCACGCTCGCATCGTCACTAGGAGCCCTCGTTCCGAGCACCGGTTTAGTTTTGGTTCGCAATGATCTTGGTTCTGGTTCAAAGTCAGTAAGGTGCATGATATGAACATGCACCTGTTCATTTTATTTTATTTTATTTTGTTTTGTTTTATACACCATAAATTAATGAAGAGATGTATCTCTTCATAGCAAGTATAAAGCAAAGAGTTGTGACTCTTGGCATGTGAACCAATGCATCCAGTGTCTGAAACAAAGCATCCATACGCAACCAAAGCAGACTATAATTAGATATGCCTTGAATCATTTTTAAACACTGTTTTTCAATACAAGATACCTGTTCATTCTCTCTATTCTTAGTTCTTTGATTATTTTATTTATAACTTTTGATTACTTGGATAATCTGGATTACTAAGTAATAAAAACAGACTTTTCTAATGTCTATTTTATCTTGTGAGGCATTTCGTCAGACTCTGCGCAGCATTAAGTAGAGGACGAAATTTGTCTTAAGAAAAGAGTGACCATCACTCGACTTAGGCTATCAATCAGAAGGTTGATTTGCAGCATTTCTACAAGCAACACAAGTATTCAACTGCAGGATAGCCAACATCTTCTAATAAATATGTATTTTAACTCAAGTTTTATTGATTTACAGGAATTCAGTGGGAGGGTTAAAGGTTTAAAGGTGGATCCCGTGGACACGACAGGTGCAGGAGATGCTTTTGTAGCTGGAATATTATCACAACTAGCTGCTGATGATTCATTGTTTAAGGTATTGAATTTTATCTAAATACTTTGGTCATGTTTTTGAACCGTTCGTACTTTATTGTCTCATTCATTTTTCTAGTTATGCTATCACATGAAGATCATTTCTCGAATTGGAATGTCACACACACACAATTGAGTTCCACCATGGCTAGACATTTAGATAATCTTCTGAGTTCATTTGGAAACATAGATGGAACCCCATCTTTCTGAAATTTGGTTGTGTATGGTTCAACCTGTCATTCCTCGTGGAATTCTTTGGTACTACAGGAAACACCTGCTGTCCTACAGGACCTCATTTCATTGTTTTGAATTGTTGAACAGGAATCACATACAATTCTTGTTTACCTTTTCCATATGTAGGGTATTTTCTCATTGTATTTTCCCAATGAGCTTCTCAATTTCATTCTTTAGGTCCCTTTGTGGTATTGTCAAAGTTATTGCACAAATTTGCATTTATTCTTGTGGTAGTGACTTTGCATTTGTAACTTTTCACACTAGCCACTAGGTATGCTTAAGAACAGTAATTCCATTATTTTGGCTTCTCTTATGATTTTAAATAAATTGTTCTATTCGTTATGTACATAAAAATATTAACTTCAATATCAACCTCCTCAATTAAATGGCGGAAATCTGGCTGTTTGTAGGATGAGGGCCAATTACGGGATGCTCTTAGATTTGCCAATGCATGCGGGGCGCTAACTGTAACGGAGAGAGGTGCAATTCCGGCTTTGCCAACTAGAGATGCTGTACTGAGTGCCTTGCTGGAGTCAGTAGCATAGGTTTTCCCTTAATACTCTCTAACCATATAACTGCCTTATTCAGTTGCTGAGGACATTAGAACTTAGTCATTTAATAATATTTATTTGAAATAATGAATAAAATCCTTCCCCCCAACACAAAAACAAACAAACACACACACACACACACACACACGCCTTCATTCACTTGCTGTACGTTTGGTTTGCCGAATAAGAATCTGTCTTGAATGCAATCGTCTCCAGTGTAATAGGAATGAAACAACATTAGGTTGTTGCAATTCATCCCTCTATTTGTGTATTGGTTTTATTTATAATGGTATCGCCGTTACATCCTTAATTGTGTTTGATTCACAATATATATGATTGCAATGCAATGAATAATGAATTGTCCATCCATTACAAAATTAGAAGTACTTTTAAGTTCTATCAAATTACGTTTGTGAAATTTTAAAATTTAAATTAAGATATAAATTCGTTAATTTCTTAATATTTTAAAGTTTGTATGTAGTAATATTACTTATTATGTGGTTTACAACATTGACTTTAACATATTTAAGAAAATATTATTTAATATGCTTTTCTAATATTTTTCTATATGCTTCTCTAAGTTTAGAACAATGGGTGTACTCCAGTTCTCGTTTCCACAATTTTATAAGGTGTTAAATTTCCCAGTATCCTGCAGTTGAGGAAGCAGTAGCTACATTTTCTTAGCACCAAAAAAAAAAAAAAAAGTAGTTACATTTTCTAAAAATAGTAAAACAGTTAAAACTTTCTTTTTTAGGCGACCAATTATTTACCTCATAAACCTGTTTATCCCGAATTAATAGGATGACCGTACCCTTTACAGTAATCCTTCTCTTTATAACCCACTCTCTTAGACATTATATTGAACTCAAAACTTTTCTTTAAAAAAATATCATATTAAGCGTTACAACCAAGAATGGGTGATGATGCAGCGAACCAGGCCGAGCGCGAGAGAATCTTCAAGAAATTCGACGCCAATGGTGACGGAAAGATATCGGCGGCAGAGCTCGGAGAAAACTTGAAAGCACTTGGCTCCGTGACACCGGAAGAAGTGAAGAGAATGATGGATGAAATCGACACGGATGGAGATGGGTACATTTCATTTCAGGAATTTACGGATTTCGCCCTTGCCAACAAGGGTTTAATTAAGGATGTTGGCAAGATATTCTAGTCTCTCTTTTATATAATTTTTTATATATCTTCCTTACGAATCTGTTTCTTACTGTTGTACTCAATCCAACTGTTCTGTTCTGTTCCGTTCCGTTCCGTTCTGTTCTGTTTTTTTTTTTTTTTTTTTTCGGGATTTTTAATGTTTTTGTTGTGTTCAAATTGTAATCTCATGTTCCATAGAAAGGAAAGCAATGTTTCTCCTATAATATTATCTGCAAAAAATTTAAAAGGTCGGTGTGTATCACTGACTCGCTGTATGGAAAATTCCTAAACCACGTGGACATGGTTATCTTGTGTTTCTGCTTGTTATAATAGTAGGATTTTTAATTTGTGGTTGGTCTTTAATTCTTTTATAAGAAAAAAAAAATTAATTCTACGTAGTAATATTCTAATTTTGGTTGGTTGGCCAACTATTTTTTCAAGTCATAATTAATTGCACACCTACGATTGAGTGGGATGGATAAACTCTTTCTATTTTTAATTATTAGGGAATAGGGGTTGAAGCATCTTTATCCAATAAAACTGAACAAATAAAATTTCGCCATTTTTTTTTAATTTTTAATTTTTTTTAGTGAATGGCGGCCACGGAACTTATAATTGCCTTAAATCTCAAATCAATTAGTATCAAATTTCACAGTAATCATTAATATTATAATATAATAATGAATCAAAAATTTCGGAACTTATAATTGCCTTAAATCTCAAATCAACTAGTATCAAATTTCACAATAATCATTAATATTATAATAGAATAATGAATCAAAAATTTCGCAATTTTAAAAAAAAAATTATATCATCAATCTTAATAATTTGACTAAGATTTTTTTGGCACTAATAGTATTACTTTGTAGTCCATGGTGGTTCAATCTTCCAAGTTGGAAGAGAACAAAAATTTAGTAAAAAAGAAGATGTGTCACAAGTACGCAATGAAAACATGATACAAAATTTTTACGTGGTTCATCCAACTCGGCAATTCATGAAAAATGAAACTCTCTTTTCTCTATTCAGAAAGGCATACAATGACACTGTAAAAATCACCATTAAGAACAAATCAGCAAATTTACAGAAATCTCCACCCTCGAAGTCATCCTATTCACCAAAAGCAGAGAAAATATGTACAATCGCTCACCACAATACCCGGTCCCTGTTATACATTTCCAAAAGCTTGCACATTCTGTACCCAAATTTATATCTTCAACCATAAGACTGATAAAAATGTTTTTGGGGGTTGAGATAAGTCTTCTAATATCTCAACGACAGCTTAAGTGATCATCCTCCTCGAATTCTGAGACTCCTAGCATTGCCAAAGCTAAATAATTCTTCATATCGCTATTCGTCTGTTGTATCTGAGAGTAAGAGTCGATGACAGAACCATTACCCAGGAAGCTAGACTTCTTTTTATTAGAAATATTAGCTTTTACATCTGTAAGTATGGAAATAATTTCGTTGATGTTGGGCCTCCGGGATTCTTCACTGACTATACAAGCACTTGCAGCTTGAACCATCCAAGCTATTTGTTTTAAATTTTTCTGAGTGAACTTGATATGCGGGTCAATCAGTTCTTCAATGGCTCCTTGCTGTAAAAGTGGCTTTGCCTGCAGCAAAAGGAATTACATTTAAAATGATTGAATAGGTGATGCCATTTGAGTAATATATCAATTAGCCTACTCACATATGTTTTTTATCAAAAGATATGCCACTTACTAATATATTTGGCATTCAGTTAGTTAGAACCATGTAGATTCATAGGCCCATTCATTGTGAGAAGTGACGAGCCATTTGCTTTTTAACCATAGGAGAGTTTAAATGATCAAATTGCAGTTATGGAGAAAGTAAATTAAAGGCCTACCCATGATATCAAGTTCTCTTCCCTCGGTCCTCTTTTTGTTTCAATTGGCTTCCTCCCAGTTATTAATTCCAACAGAACCACCCCAAAGGCATAAACATCGGTTTTATCAGATATTTTCCCATGCTGGAAATATTCAGGAGCCAAATACCTGCACATTAGATTTATAGATTCCATGAACGGAGGAAAACATGAAAAATATCTATAAACTTTAGTGGAGTTTCTTTCGAAGTTTAGGTGTTTTTATGAGGTGAGATCAGTACCCAAATGTTCCTTTTACAGTTTTGCAAAGAAAAGGTACCGAAGGTGCTTTAGTCCATGTTGCTAAACCAAAGTCACATAACTGCAATACCAATCAAAGTATTAAGATAATTTAACACTAACTGATCAGAATATCTATTCGTTCACAGAAACAATTTCAACTAAAATGATAAAAGTTTATGAAAACAAATTAATCTCTCACCTTGGGTATTTTCCTGGAAGAGAGAAGAATATTTGAAGGCTTAATGTCTCTATGGACTACACATCTTTCAGTTCCATTATGCAAATACCCAACTGCCTCCGCAATTCCTTTTGCAACCTTATACCTCACAGACCATGGAAGTGATGAACCACCCTTCACTCCTCTTCTTTTTTCTACAAAATGACTAAAATTTGTATATTACATAAATTCAACCAAAAATTGAAAGATATTCCTCAGTGTTGGAAGATTAAGAAACTGTACCATGTAAATATCGTTCTAAGCTTCCACCAGATACATATTTGTATACCAAAAACAAACCCTCCTCAGGATCAATACAAAACCCCACAAGAGGAACAATATAGGGATTCTGAAGAGAACTAGCAATCATCAATTCCCTACAAAATGCTTTCGAAGACTCTTTATCGTCTTTATCCAGCCGCTTAATTGCCACTGTGGTCCTCAAGAACCCAACTTTTCCTCTGAAAACACAGCTCAACGCACCTCTACCCAAAACTCTGCCTATCCAATTAAAAATAAGCAAATTAAAATTACATATAAATACAAAACACAGTAAAAATCGATCCCTAATGTTGTATACACAAGCCTAGCATAGTCATGACAAATCAACAAAGTAATGGTAGCTTTATTCAGAATAGATGACGTGACAAGATCTTACTAACACTTGTGAATACATCATTGCTCATGTAAAATAAGGTATAATCTGAAATAAATGTAAGTTAGTACCTTTTGCAAAATTGTGAGTAGCATGAAGAATTTCAGCATAACTGAATCGAACAAGGGCATGGACCACAGGAGATATACTCCTCTCCAAGGACTCAATTCTGCTCCATTTTAGTTCTTTAGACCGAGATTCAATCAACCCGTTATCCAAATTCACCATTAAAACAGTGGCTGAATAAGAATTACTGGCATTCAGAGATTCAAGTTCAATTTGGGAGCAAAAACTGAACCTGAATGAGGAATGGACTGAATGAGGGTCAGCATTTGTGAGTTCTGCTCCACACCCACCAGACTCTGCAAGCAACCAAGCTTTGTTGTGCTCGGAATTCTTGCCACCCTTCTCTCCATCTCTCTGATCTACGTGGGAGCTTAACCGTTTGGAAGGTGGAAAAAGACAAGAGAGCCCAAATTCCCAAATCATTCTGTGGAGGAAATTCTTGAATTTTTGTTCATCAAATTCAGGGGAATGGTGATCAGCAAGTAAAGAAGAAGTATTTGAAGGAAGAGGCCTGAAAGTAGTACATTGGGAAACCCCCATTTGAGTGGATCTCAATAAGAAGAGCACAGAAACCCAAAAGAGAGTAAAAAAAAGCAAAGCAGAGAAGGAAAAAGTTGAGAGCTTTGCTTGAATGGTTGGATAGAATAACTTATGTAAGAAAGGTAGTTTCTTGGGGTTTGAGTGTGCGTGTGAGCGCGCGCGGGCATATACTCCGTATAAATATATAGCAGATTATACCCTATTCGTTTAAAAAAAAAAAAAAAAAGTAAAATATTCATTAATTAAAAATAATAATAATAATAAAAGATTTTAAATTATAAAAAAAATTAAATATTTTTATAAATTTTATTTTTTTAAAATATAAATCACATTTTTATTAATATATGTGCTTACATAATTTATTTTAAAATAAAAAAATAAAAATCTTATTTTTTTAAAAAAATAGAAAGAGTATTAATAATGTGTTAGTAATTGTGGAAGGTGAGAATGGTAAAAATAGAAAAAGATGGTCCCAAATCCAAAAGGAGACCAACACGAATATAAATGGTTGATGGTCGATGGCTGGCATCATACGTTACTCATGAGGTGAGTAAAGGGGAATGAGATTCTCCGTTTTAATGGTTAAGACGACATGAAGAACCCACAAGAGTACGCTTTCCTGCCGAATCTGTATCCAGATGAATTAAAAAAAAAAAAAAAAACGCTGTTAATTTCGACATTAGATATATTTTTTTTAATTTTTAAATTGATGAACTTTCAGAAATTGTGTTTTTATACAAATATGTTGCTAAGAACATACCAAAAATAAAACATAATGACAATGGTATGAGAGTACTTAATCTACTAATTTTAGTAATTTATGTATATATAAATTTAAAATAATTAATATAATAATTTATTTATACTTATAAAATGGAGTTGAGGGTATGAGTCTGAACTGGTAAGATAAAAAGGGAATTTTCGATTGTTCATGATTAATTGTGCATAAGAAGTTAAACATAAGAAAATTATGTGATGAAAGATTATGGGACAACAAATGGAGGGAAGTTTGTGGGGGTAAGGAGAGATTAAAATAGAGTAGTTAATTATTTAATTAGTAGCTCAAATCAGAGGGAGATGATTATATATCCAAAGATGTATGTAGTTTGGTGAACAGCCCCATGGCCAACACCTTCTCATCCTTCAACCACCACCATTGACAGCCGTGCGGGGCTTCGCTTGTCCACCCGCATGTCCCAACTCCCACACATTCTATACAAGCTAGGGAGATTATCTTTATTTTCTTTCTCTCCTGTTCACACAAGAAGTAGACATTATCATAGTCACAGTATATGTTAATTAAATTATTAAAAGATTTAGCTCTTCACATTTACTTCATTAATAAATATAGGAATCTTGATAATATATTTTTACTTTATGTTCATTTTAGTTAATAGTACTGTTAGCGTAATAATTGGGTTACCAACTTACCATGTAGAAGATGTGATGGTAATTTGATGATGTATTGACATTATTCATTGTTACAACCATTAATAGGAATTGAACTCTAATTTTTAGATTTTTTATTTTTTATTTTCTTTTACGAATAGAACTTTCACTGTGAAACACGTGAATTTTAATATTTAATAAAATTATGCATGCATTTGGAAATATATTTAATTAGGGAATTGATAACTTCATTTAAAAATAAATGAAAAAACATGTCAGTTGCACCAAGTTCTCATATGAATAGTAACCCTACTCATGGGTGGGAGAGAGTTATATGGAACTAACACTTCTTTAGCCATAAAATTTCACTCCCCTTTTAATTAGTTAAAATAAATGCCTGATTATACAAAGGGACTTTTAAGCGATGGTTTGTCATATCAGCAGTGTACTTAATTAATTAGTTGGGAGGTGAAACTCTCATCAACACTAAAACAAAAAAGAGTAAATAGGATAGAGAGCTCTAAACCACAATTTAAATGTAAGCATTTTTTTTCTTTTTTTCTTTTTTATTTGTTGACAAAAAAAAAAATCCGTTATTTGATTAGGTTGTAATGTTGATGAACCAACAAGGGTTAAGTTGGCAGTAGGATTTAGGTATAACTGATGAGTCTCATTTTCATGTTTCAGATTTGTGGGAGAAAAGTCAGAGAGAACTAGATAACGTTTGTTAGTAGCAATTTTGGGACCTACCAAGATTAGGAGGATAACTAATCTGCAATTAATATAAACATATGATCAAGTACAACACATAGAACTACAAATGGCCAACATTCTATGGTTAAGACTTGAACATTGCTCTACTCAGTTACTCAGTGAGGAGGGGCGGCCTAGTTTTATTTTTCTTTGGTAGGATCTTATTATATTAATAAATTTTGTCTGGTATAACCATTCGGTTAAGTTTTAGATTTGTTGTCTTGTCACAACGAAAAAAAATTTCAAATTTTTTTTTTAATTATAAAATTTCCACAATCACAATAAATTTTTAAAACAATACTCCGATATTTATGAAATAATATACAGTTTTTATAATTATAATAATTATAATCAAATAAATTAATATGAATATCGCATGAGAAGCTCTTTAACTTGAATTATTTGCTTCCCTCTTAACAAAAAATTAGCAAGCTGACCCTTCCCAAATAAGAGCAATTATGTAATTTGCTTATTTTTTGTGTTTCTTTCTTTAGATAAAATCCCATAGCATAGAATCTCGTGTTAAAGAATGACTTCTCAATGTGCTCATTTGGTAACGGCGTTAGGAAAAGTCATGTTTGGTAAATTAAATATAAATTTAAAAAATTAAATTTATAATTTAAATTTAATTTCATAAAAAATTTAAAATTAAATTTAAATTACAAAACAAAGTCTTGGAATCACCAGTACCAAACAAACCCTTTATATGCTCGTACACAAATAGATTTGAAAAGAGTCAGATTACCAAGCTTAGACTTTAACCTATTTGTAGGACCAGCGTCCCAGTATGCTAGGGCCTGAGAAATGATACTTCATGAACTCTTGGGATGCTGCTTGTCACATATTAAGCCACCGCCATGTGAGAAAAACTGGACAACTTTTTATTTATTTATTTTTTTTTTAATTAGGTGTTTGGATCAGCTCATGTGCATCGATTAATTTTTATAGGAGACTAGTACAGTAACTTACCATCATGTTAGTCTCCCTCAAAGATTAATCGAAGTATGCATAAACAAATCCAAACACTTGGATTAAAAATTAAAAACAAAAATTGTCAAGTTTTTCTCACGTAAGGGTGGACAACCTTTTAGGCTCTCTGCTCTCAAATGAGCCAATGTTGTACAATCCCCATCTGGGTTAGCTAATAGAGAAATTAAAATTACCATAATACATATAAATTATAGAGTTACTTTAGTGGCAATAAGTAGATCAGAGTTCAAACTAACCAAATTAGCCAGTAAAAATATTAATTATTAAGACATAAAAGGTGAATTAAAAAAATAAAATAAAATTACGCTAGAAGGAGGGTTCGAACCTCCGACCTTGTGGTTAACAGCCACACGCTCTAACCAGCTGAGCTATTCCAGCATTTTGTTATTTTTAAAAATTAAATATAAGGAATAAGGTGAATGAGGCACTAAAATGCTAACTTCTTAACCAATTACTAATATCTTGGAAATTCTCATGTAGCATCCTTCCAATTTTTTGCTGGAGAAGAATGAACATTTATATATATATATATATATAGTGTTACATCTATTAGATGATATGTGAATTACCGGTACACACAAAAAAATTAGTGGATGAAGGTGCTGTTGTTTGTTAAAAAAAAGGGGATAGATTTGTAACATTCAAAATTGTATTTAATGGTCTTTTTAAATTTTAAATTTTAAATTTTCAATTAAAAATAAAACTAGTAATCTATATTTTAGAAAATTAATTGATTTAAAACCAATTTAAGACACTATTACCCGATTTATAATTTTATATACAAAGATTATTTTGGATGAGAGTCCACAAAGTTTTATTGAATAAAAAATCAAACCTCTAAATAAAATGAAAAACTCTAAAATCTTCATGAAGAGAGAGAATAAGACTGTACTTCCACCCAGACAACAAAGAGTCATGATTGTACTCCCATGAAAGAAAACGTGTTTCTGTCAGATATTCCTAGCTATAGTATATACGGAGTATTCCATAAAAGAAGGTTTTACTTGGACTTTTGAAATTTAATTCATAATATTTTGAATTTTGAGAATATTTTATTTAATTTTAGTCAAAATAATTTTTATAATTTTATAATTAAATTTAAAAATTATCTCTTAAAATATTAAATTAAAAAAAAAAAAGAAGATTATTTTGTGAAACGGGTATGAACCGTAGAGACACACGTGCGGAAACTGTTACTATCTTCCTTGACCTTTGTTTTAGAAAGTAATAATCGATATTAACTTGGTATTGGACCTCGTTTTAGAAAGTAATCGACAATTAATTTGGTAGTAATCTTCATTTTCTTAAAATGGCAGTTATGATAATCCCAGTCAATTCATCAACCATTGAACTATTCTTCTATATAAACCCAACCCACCGGGTAAAGTCCTATATCCGTCGTACAGTGTACTCTCCGGTGCTTTTAGCTGCCGTGTCAGGTCTAACAGCTCGGTCGCCACCCAGCCAGACGGGTCGGAGACTCCAGCTCAGCCCACCGCCTGTAATTTTCTTTCTGCATTTTCAACCAATTGATCTTTCATCTAATTGTTTCCCGACGAAAACGCTTATAGCTTACTTATATTATAATCTTTTGATACTTCAACTGTTAATATTGGGTTTGCGTTCAATTTTTGTTCGTATAAGTAGTTAAAATCAAAATTTACTATCTATTCCACAAAAAGAATAAATTGAAAAAAAATTTAAATTTGTTAATATTAAGAGTATACTTTCTCTCTTATTCCTAACCACAATATTATTATATAAGTCGAGTACCCCTGGCTAAATTGTGATGGAAAAGTCTCGAGAACTATATATTACAGTATACTGCTGAAAGTGGAGTTCTTTACGTGAAACGATTTTTGTCGAGATGACTCTTTTTTCGTAGAACTGATGGAGTAATTCATTTTTAGGCTGCCCTTGAAATTAGGGGTGTTTGGTGGTCTTGACTTAATTTAAGAGCTTAATTCTTTATTTTCTTAAAAATCTTCCAATATTTCTCTTTTAGATAATTCTTGGCTATGCATATATCTATAGTCTAAAGGACTGAAGGAGTACTTTGTGTTTGTAGAAGCAGCTTATCAGGAATCTCTTACTGTAGAATGTGATAATGATGTCTTGATTTGAATTTTAACACTTGCATATATTCATCTACAACTTGTACTTTCTTGTTTGCTTAGGCTATACAGAACTTTTCTTGTATAAAAGCCGTCTACATCAATATACCCAAAGTGCTACAATCCCCAGTCCAAAATATGACACGAAAAATGAAGGATCACAACACGCCCCCTATGTTTCTATCCACAGTTGTCGTTGACGGAGCATCCAGAATAGCATTGCTTAGTTTGCAACAAAAGATAAAAAGGAAGAAGATTATCCTCTTATTCAGGAGGTAGGCAGTTATGAATAATTTTTGTCTGTGGCTTACTTGGATATGTGTCTTACTCTTATATATATTATGATGATCTAACCACTTGGATTTTTTAAACTGAAATTTTTTTAATCTTCTAGTAGAACTCAAATGTTTGATCTTCTTCTAAGGTCTAATTGGTTTTTTATATTGGATTTCTCTGAGTTGACAAAGGACATAGTTGTATCATCTAGCTTCGAGACATAAATTCGGAGGTCCTTGAAATATTTTCTTTGCTTGGTTTTTTTGCATTATATGTTGCAAACTCTTACAATTGCTACTTCTCAAGATAGAAAAAATGTGATACACGAAACCAAGTCAATGCTCGGGTCTTGATTGATGTCAATGCTATTGTTGTAGAAGAAAGAAAGGCATTTGATGTTAGATGGGAAATTGAGATCCCTATTTGATTGATGTGTTGAATTT
>JAUMHB010000001.1:32238-55817 GCA_032359685.1 Pittosporum tobira
CATTTTATTCAAAATAGAATAATTTCTTGCTGAACACCTTTCGCTCATTCTTGCTATGTTTTATAAACCTTCCAGAAGTGGTCGAGCGAGGCGAAACCTCGAAAGGGAAGAGCAAGGTAGAATACTACTAGGAGTTTTTCTGGATTTATCTAACTTGTATGTTGTAATCGAATGTTTTACGACTCTAGTTCGTACTTGGAATCCTGTTATTGTAAGACCTTAATTATTTAATTAAGCTTTATGTTTCTGCTGTGTGTATATTTATTCGTATGTGAGATCATTGTAAGATATAACAGGGCGAGCTGTCAAATATTGACAACTCAGTATGCTGATATGATAACTGACAACCCGATTTCTACGAGAATTAAGAGGTGAAAACTTGGAGGCGTTACATATAGTTCATGTTAAATGTGTTTTAATAATTCTCAATTTTATTCACTAAGACATTACTTAACATGTCATGTTTCTCTTTAAAAAGGTGGATGCTAACTTTCCATAAATTTTACTTTATATGCTGTAAAGAAATTCCACTCGAAACTTATTATTTCCGCTATAGTCTAATTGAGTAGATGTTTTCCCTATTCATCTTTTACCAAATGAGTTTTGCCAGAAATTTTACAAAAAATGAAAATTTTACTTTTTATGCTTACTATTAAAGATAATAAATAATTAACTTATTACTTTCTTTTTTTCTTGCTTTTCATCAATGGAAGTCCCAAAAGATCAGTATATAACTTTAAACTAATAAGACTTATATTGAGAAATTTATGATGAAACTCAATACAAGTTCAGTAAAATCTATTTTTCTTATTTATCATATTTTTTAAATCAAAGACAAAATTAATTAATTTTCATTTTTCGTAAAATTTTTATATGTACACAAGTTATTACTATACATTAGAAACACTAACATCAAGTTTTCACATGTACTAGACCTGGCAAACGGGCTAGCCCAAAAAGGCTCCATTTTTTTGGCCCAGATATGTAAGCCTTTGCCAGCCTAGGCCAGGCTGGGCTGGCCGTTGACTTTTCTCTCTTTTAAAAAAAAAAATTATTTTTAAAATTATTTTATTTTGCTTTGTACACTTAAAAAGATAGATTAACAAAATAAGAGAAACTAGTATCATAGTTAATTTCCTAAATATCAATATGAAATAAAAAAATTATTAAACAAAAATAAAAAGATCAAATGTTTCTCATATTATATTAATAGTCCATAAATACATAAACGTAGCTTCTTATGTGAATCATATTGATTGTGTACTAAGTTCTAGTTTGTTAAAATAACAAATTAATCATTTGCGCTTCTCAACTTTTGCTTATGTGGACCTTGTACAAGTGTTATTTTCCTTAAGAATGACATAACATTACTCGACTAAATAATGTATGTCAGTTGTTATAACATTTTATGTACTATTCTTGTAGGAGTTGCCATTAGTTTACCAACAATAATTAAATAAGCTATTTATAACCTGTTATTGTGACTATCATTTAATTAGTCTTTTAATTTATTAAAGCTGTGGTGATTTATGCAGTAAGCATAATATGTTACCTCTTTCACTAGCTATTTGGAGATTGATTAGCTAATGTAGGAATCTTGACTTGACATAAAGTGATTTTTACATATAATCTACTATATGTAAAAATTACTTTATGTGAAAACAAAGTGAAAAGTTAAAATTTGATTAGTGTTTCTGATGGCGAAATATACCTCAGCTTCTTTTGTGTTCAAAGGCACAAAATATCATCCTCTTTCTTTAATAAATTATCGGTCTTAAATTATATATATTTTTTAACTTTTGTATATAGCATAAAATTTAAAATCAACTAAAGTTGATTAATTACTTGTGCTAGAAAAATAACATTACAATTTTACACATCTTAGTGACATATACAAAGAATTACACACACTATATATTAGATCAATTGTTAAAAAAATAAAAATAAAAATTATTAGGCAGGTTGCGGCTAGGACGGTTTGGGCAGGCCAAATTTTGGATCGGGCCAAAAAGGCCCAATTTTTTAAGCCTAAAATGTAAGGCTAAAGTATGATCATTTAGTGGATGGGCTGGGCAGGTTGTGAACCTTGGGTCGATTTTGCTAGGTCTAATATGTACACAAGTTATTATTATACATTAGAAACACCACATAAGGTCAATCTCAATATATATATATATATATATATATATATATATATGTACACAAGCTATTACTTTATATATAAAAGTATTATATATACAATATAAATTTCTTATTACAAAGAATAATATATTTAAAATCCCAAGCTAAAGTTAGAGGATTTTAAAATTTATTACATAAGCTCCAATACTCTCATTTCAAGCAAACTTAAAAGAATTGACAACCTCTAATTTATTTTATTTTTTATATACAATGAAGGAAAAGAACCTCATAAAATAGATCCTGAATGACTAAATATTATTGAGTAAGCAGTTTGAGATTTATGTATGATATAAAGAATTAAAATTGTAGAGTATTTTTTTAATAAAAAGATCAAGCTTCTCTCTCTTGCAAAATATATTGGGCAGTTTGATGAAAAGAATGCAAAATAAATAGTAAAATATTCGCACTTTTATATATTTCTTGAATTAAAGTCAACTAAGCAAGGAGAAATGGAAAAAAGATAAAACCTATTATCTCAAAGATGATCTCCTCCCCATTCCCATATCCCGTTCTAACCTATGACAACAACAATTTTTTTTTTCCAGTCTATGTTGGTACAAGACATGAGGTTGTAGTTTGATTTGGTTTGAGGATGAAAGTGATAATGTATCATAGAAAGTCTGTATCTTGTTGACTGACATAAGACTTGAGAGAGACTACTTATATGAGAGTCTCATGACCCATACCCATGTTTACGATCCATGGGTATAAAGGCAACTTAAATGAGGAGGTGTCTCTCACATATACATATAGCTTTTCCCATCATATAAATGGGTTAGAATTTGAGAATAATCTGCCTATTCTCTCTACAAGAACACCTCATAGTCTCTCCCTTCCTCTCTTTCTAATTCTTTGTTCTTCATGTATATCTATTTCAATTGTCTTATCTTATCCAATTTATATGAACCCAAATTTTAAAATTGGCATTTTATAGTTGATTACAATTTATATGGCTACACCTTAATTGAGTTGTGTTGGAGTCGAGTTGTATTTAAGATTAATGGGTTTTTAAATCAGAAACACGTGTGACACGATCTTTTTAAGGTTACAAGATATGTTCCATGTAGTGGAATAGATGATTTGAATCTGAAAGCTCGAACGTGGGTACATTGGTTAAGGGAGACCACTAATCTGATGCCTCGGTCTCCGTACAACCAGAGAACCCGTTACTCCCACTTTAAAATACAGTATTATTTTTTCTTAATTAATATTTTCTAGGATCTAACATTATATCCCAGGACCGTTGCGATGCAGCGAAAAATGAATATAATACAAATAATGTTTATTACAATATTTAAAACCAATAACTTCAGTCTTTCTACCTTAGAAGAGACAAATCCCCAGTGCTCAATACACGTCCACGTTCTCAAACACCTCCTTCCCAGTTCTAATTAGTTGTAATTTTTTTTACAGTAAAGCAAGGGTGAGCAGATCGAGCTCAGCAAGTACACCACTCTCAACGCAAAAATATTTCAATTTAAAATACTTTTATTTTTAGCAAAAATCATTTCTTGGAAATTCTTAATATTTGAACTTAAAATCATTTTCGAAACCATTAACTCTTTTGAAATCATGATCACTTGGAAATCCACAAGCACATAGTGGACTCCATAAAAGTTGGCACTACTTCCAAGCATATAAATAAATCACACGAAATGAATCATGTAAAATAAATTATCAATTAATTAAACAAGTCATAATATGCCAAACCCGCAAGTAATCACGCTTTTACCCAGCTTACCATCCCAGTTGAGCAAAAGTGGCCGAAAGATATCTATACCTTCATCCAACCGTTATTCTAGCTAAACGAAAGTGGCTATAAATAGATTGTTTACACGTATGCATATGACACATAATGTTTCCACTATGAGGTTCTCCCGTAGGGCTCAATTGGGTTGGCATAATAAAGCATCTGAAAAAAATTATTTTGCTCTTCAAACATTTATAAAATAACATACATCATTGATAATAAAAGTACGTACAATGAAACAATGAAATTATACTTAAAGAGAGGAGCAAGTAAAAGTGTACTTGTCTATCGCGCTTTAACTTACTCCCAGTATTGTCTTTGCCTTAGTTTACTCGGTTTACGTTCTAACCGACTGTAGAGCTTCCTCCAACCTTTAAATAAATTTTTATATTCATAAGAAGCTTTATATTAGTGGCTTAATGAATCCTTAAGCCTTATAATCCTATTCATAACTTTTTCAACTAATATTCATTTTCAGTTTTAATGAGTCAACTGTAATCAAATATGTATAACTTTTGATATAAAAACTATTTAGTAACAAACTTAAATTTTCCAAATTATAAACTTCCAAAGCTTCATATAGGCTCAAAAAAGACTCAATTCCAATTATTTATGAAGGAGTTATGACTTTTCAAAATTGGAAAATTTTGCTCTGTAGTGTAATTCGAGAATTTTAATAAAATACTAAAAGACCTCCAAATGAGATAAAACATTCTATATAAAAAAAATTGTCCAAGTATTTTTAGAAAAAGTTTCGTGAATTTTTGACAAATTGATTATTTTCCATGAATTTCTAAATTTGACTAAAATTCCAGATTTCTCTATTTCTGTGGGAAGCTACTGCAGTCCATTTCCAGTAATTTATTAAAATATCAAGTGACCTCTATTTTGGATGAAACTTAGGAAATACCAACTAAACTTAGTTAACTATGCTCTGAAAATGTTTCATAGAAAACTCACGTGTAAATTATTTTACATGATTTTTAGAACACAACTAGTAGTTTCAACTTTTCAAAAATCATGCATGCATGGTTTTCTTTCTAACCAAACTAGTTCACAAAATCCACAAATCTTTAATCGATGTTTTTATTACTTAACTTTAATCCCTCTAATACATGCAACATGACTTCATAGATTTTAAACTAGTCATTTAAGATAACCATCCTTCACACAACAATAACAATAAACCAATACATAAAAATCCAACATAAGCAATCTCATCATCCTCCACGTAAATTCAATCATTTACTAACTAACCATGCAACAATATATCCATTACAATTCAGCTATGATCTTTAATCTACTTATCAATTACAAAAATCATATACCAATGTTAGGGTTTATACCTTCCAATTGATGATTCCAACTTAAGGGTTGAGCTCCAAATGATCTAGCTCTTCCAAGATTCCTTGTTCTTGAGTTCCAATGAGATTATACCCTTAAACTTGTAGTGATCTTAATGAATCTTGCTAGGGTTAGGGCTTAATAAGCTTGATCTTAGTTACTAGTGTTTGTATATGGATGATCTTAGCTTGATTTTGGCTAGGAAAGTTGGTTCTTTCTACTTATTCTCTCTTTTTCTCACACTAGCTTTCAACTTGGCTAAGGAAAAATGAAAAACACCTTCAATGCTCCCCTTGGTCGAAACTCTTGTGTTGGCAAGAGGTTTGTTTTCTTGCTTTAACTTGGTTAGTGAAATGAAGGACTTTGATTGCTTACTTGCAAGTTGATGGATGGCTTGGATCATTTTGTCTAAGTTGATCACTTCCTCATTGACACGTAGCTAGCAACTTGTTATGATCCCAATTCATCAACCACAACTACTTGCCAAATACAAGGCTTCCCAAGGAAGCCATTAACAAGCACTCGACACTTAAATGGCCTCGATGGTCATTTCACCTCCTAACTTTTCAAATTATCTTTTCACGCCTAAATTTTTGATAAATTCGTTGGGCCACCCTAAAAATGTTGATGAACTAATTGGGCCATTCAAGACCAAAAATGCAGCCATGTATGCTTAGCTTGGTCTATGAATTAAATCACCCTAGGTCCATAATTTAGTCCATTAACTAACTTGCTTTTGATCCATAAGGTAATTCCATGCCTATTGAAACTAAATTGAGCACAATTTAAATCTCTATGAATAACAATTCCTTGGCCCAAATTGATGCCCATAAAAACACTTTGAATAAAATTTGAAATCTTTCTACTAGTAACAACATATTTTAACATTCAACACTTAAGCAAAATTCATCAAAAATATTAACAACATAATCTTCCATTCAAGTAATTCACATCATACACAAATAATTTACATAAACCCCTAACTTGAATTTATGGAGTCTCACAACCAAGACAAGACGAGTGGTGATTGTGGCACTAAAGTAGTAGAGAGAATGAGAGAAGTGGATAAATAAAGTAGCAATAGAGGAAGGATGATTTTCTAATGGATCAACATGTTTATCATAGAATAAATGAGGAATATAAACACAAATTTTTTCTTCTAGCTAAGTTAATTTGAAGTTGAGTCGTGTTTTTGGGCTTTCATAATAAAATGACATGTGGCATGATCTTGTTAGCATAATAGAATATGTTTGAGATAAGGGATGGAATGTTGGTACCTTCTGAAGAATTTTTTTTTCAATTTGGTTGTCTTGTTAAGCTAGTTGAATTTTCAAGTTTACCCTTTCGAATTGTTCATGTATCTTGCATATGACTAATTTTGACGACTTAGATTGGAAATGAGATATATGGTGTATTTAATTGACAAAATGAGACTCTGTGGTGAGTTTTTGATTGTAGAAATTTGGGATGCAAACTTTGTTTATGCTGAAGATATGGGTTGCAAATTGGATTTCAATGTAATAATTTCAACCATCATTAACTTGATAATATCTTTAGTCGTTTTTATTTTCACCTTTGCAACACAATTACGTTGACAAGGATGGGTCATCAAGCGGATAAAACTAATAATTGCACCATTGTGTATGCGAAAAGGCTTGGTTTGGAGTGAGAAGATTATTTTTGGTCCGTTTTCTTCCCCTCGGTCAAAACGAATAGTGTCTGATATTCAGAAGAGATTACATACATTTGTGATAGTGAGAATTATTGTTATTATTTGAGAGGAGACTGTTATTGTGGATATTTGATAAATTGAAGAATGATTTGTATGAAGAAGAATAATTGATGAAACTTTATCGAATTACAGATAAAGATGAAGGTGAGAAAGAATTAGAAGCGCACCCAACTTAAGTGACTAATTTTCAAGCTTTTCTTAAAGGCAGAGAGTTTAAATTCTATGTAGCTAAATGTTATTGAAATAATGGTAATCAAACTTTTCTTGAATGGCTTGACAAATTACTTAAAAATTAACCCAAGAATAAATTAACACAAGACTAAATTTTGATGGTATTGATTATAAATTAATGTTGCAGAGCGTCAAAATCAGGATTGCAAATTGTAATTTTTAGCAAATTTTCTTATCTAGTAAGCTCAAACTCGTAACTTTGTTTCACCGTTGCCTTATTCGACACCCGCTAAGACTTGGTCTCTCTTTCATTTCTTCCGCCTCCATCCTAAACATCCACATCCACCCTCAACACCAATGTGATTATCATTAGTCTACAATAAGAATCGTCACTACTTTTCCTCTAATGATACCTTGCTCCACCTTTGCCCACCTCAAGCTCCTCTGTCATGTTGGCTTCGGTAACCTTGCCCAACAATAATGTTGACATAATCCTAAATGTCATCAATATAGATTCTTTTTCTTTCTAATAAAACTCTCTCACGTTCAAACTAAAACCCAGATCTCGCTGGGCATGATAAAAGGAGAAAGAGATAACTGAAGATGTGTTGAATTTTCGATCTTACCATTGTAAATTGGTCATGTGCCTCATACATGACTGATTATGACAACTTAAGGACCAAAAAATAGACCTATGGTGTGTTTAATTGACTAAATGAAAGTCTGGGTTGATTTTTTGAGTTTAAATAGCTTGTGATGCAAACCTTACTTACAATTAAACTTTAGAATGCAACTTGGACTTCACTCTTGAAAAAATAACTTAGCGAGTTGCATAAGCTGTATAACTTGCTACAATTTAATCCAACAAGAAGAAAGAAAGTTTATTTTGAAAGTATTAGAGTTTATACGTGAATATAAACAACAAATAAATAGCATAGGAATCCATCTATTTAACGATATAAGCATAAAACTATATTAATTTGAGTTGATAAATAATGATTACAATGAGGCATTATGTTGGTTTAACTTAATTGAAGAATAAGAAACCTATTGGACTTAGAAACTAAGAACTACTACTACTATTACAGTTAATGTTACTAATAATAATAGACTATTATATTAAATAATATTCTCAACATCTTCTCTCAAGTGGGAACAACAGTTAGTCCCTATATCAAGACAATATCACGACTATATTGAATTTTTCGAAGAAGCAGATGTAGTAGGATCAACGACAGAAATAGTGGAAAAAATCAAAATTATCTCTCCATAACATATATTGCAAAATATTTAAGAAACCTAAATAGATAACTAAAATTGATAACTAAGAATTGAAATTGATGCCCAGATGGATGTCAAGATAGATTCATCAGAATTGTAACCAAATCAATAAACATCAATTTACATTCATTGTGAAAGTTTGCTGAACTTGACAGCCCCAAGTAAAACACATGATAAATTTCAAGGTACCAAAGTATAATTTCTTTGATAGGATTAATGTTAGCAAAATCATTGCTATCTTAGATTTGATAAATACCAGATAAATGTTTGTACACCTTGTTGTTATAAAGAGTTTGAGAACTTAGTGTTACTTAGGACAACTAATTTTAACAGCAAAGAGTTAAAAACAACAGAACTTCAGAAGTTTACTGCAAGAAATAACAAGCCTACGAATGAACAATAAAGAAGCATTGCTACAAAAAAGTTCTTGAGTAGAAAGGCTTTACTAATAAAATGATAGTTGGTAAATAATACAATTCGTAGTGACAGTATCCCTGATTTTATGCCTTAGTCATTTGAAGAAATAAAACATGGAGATTTTTTAGCTGGAAATATATTGATTCATACAACGTGAAATCAGTTTGTTACAAACGGGAAAAATTTCAATCATAACAAATTCCCAGTATAAATAAAAGATGAAGACAACTCAAAATTATCTTTGATCATTCTTGATGAACCAGTAACCTTGCCGCCAAAACTATTACACATATTCTGAGCTCACTAAGCCATACATTTGGCCTCATCTTCTGCCACTAAATTTCTCAATAACAAACTACATCAATAAAGCTTTGCAAAGTCACATTTGATCAACCAAGGATCAAAAGTCCAAGTAACACACTGCTGCTCATCAGAACTATCCAGGGTTCATCACCAACAAGTAGTAAACCTAGTCTTTGTGACCTAGACTCTTGATAAAGTAAAACCATCCACCTAGTTCTAAGTGAACTTTGTATTTGGGTTCTTAGTGAACCATTTGAGGATTAAAGGCTTAGTAAATTTTCTTCTAAAAATGAAAAGAAGGAAGAATGAAGTAAGAAACGAACCACTATAAAATCTCTTGTCCCCTTTACATTTCTGCACTTTACATTATGTTTATTACTTTCCTGCTATATCTGCTATTGTGATTGTTTAATCTAATTTGATCTTATTCTTTCAAACAAAATACCTAAGGGGTTGTTTTTCCATTGCAAATTCTAAGTCTGTCAAAAGCTTGTTACGACAGGGCTTGCCAACAACAAGACTTATAAAGAGTAAGGTTAAAACTATTTTGACTTAGCAAATATTTTAAAAAGACTATTTACTCCCCTCTAGGACTTTTTTGGTAAGAACTTAAGCAGTTAAAGCAGCTAAAATTAAATGCTATTGAAACTAAGTTTGCAGATGAAATTGAATTTAAAAAGTTAAAATCTTGTTTGGTTGCTATCAGCTTATACAACTTAAATTAAATTGTTGTTTGGTAACAATTGTAGTGGTTACATCTGAAATGATGTAAATGCTTTAAAATGACATAAATTATATGAAAATGTTTACTCCATTGTAGTCATGTTATTATTTTTCAAAAATAAATAGTAAATCTATTTATTTATAAATAATTATACAATCATATACATATATTGGATTGTTGAAAGAAAATTAATAGGTAACTTGTATTAATAAAAATGAAATCTTAATCATGTTTAATAAATTTTTATACCGACCAAAATATTTAAGTACATATATTTAATTCAATAATTAAAGCTACTCTCTTGTATTCTAGTTTTTATCTATATGTTAATTTAAAATTTCGCTTTATTTTTTTAAGAACCTAAAATTACTTTACTAACTAATAACCATATAATTTGACTCAATTTGTAGTAGCTAAAGAAAACATGGGGCATAATAAGGTGTAGAAGTGGAGAGGATGAACATGCATTGCCAAAATTTAAAGAAAAAGATGAAGCTGAGAATTAGTTGCCAACACAGGTTATTTGGTGGGTCCATTAATAGATTTGGACCTCTAATTTTCTACCAAATAAGATTGTACACAACGTTTGGGCTGACTTTCCAAACTATGATTTTAGTCCACTATCAAACATGCACCTAGTCTATTTTCACCTCAAGGACCTAATATTCTTAACAAATCAACACAAATCTAAAATAATGCACCTTACTTTTATCATAAATTAAAATAACAACAATCACATTCTCTCCATGAACAAAAAAAATATGCCATCCCACCTTATTATGTAGTTCTAAATATTTGACAAAAATTTGAGACCATATATGTGTCAAAAAGAAGTGGACCAAATAAAAAAAAAAAGAAGCGACTACAATGATTGGTATAGTGGCACGATTCGGTCGAAAAACTTGCATGCACTACACGAAAGTCTTTTGAACTCACCTATCTTGGCGCGTGAGGTGCTTCACATAGCGGTGATTTTCAAATGATGATTGCAATTGCGTGCGAACTACGTTGGTATCGATCTGATGTGATTCTCTTCCTCTCGGTGAGAAGAATTTAAGAAACTAGCTAGTAGGAGTTGCAAACAAAGCAACGTATGATCATGTAACTTATCACATATATTTGAAACTTTGTCTAGCGACTCGTTGCAACGACATGATGATTAGAAACCCTAAAAGTACATTCAGAACCAAACTCTAATATTATATTAGAGTTTATCGGTGAATATTAAGAACAAATATAATAACAAAGGAAGCCATATATTTAATGATATATGCATGATATAAATATACAATTTTATAAATTACGATTACAATGAGGTCTTATATAGGCTAACTTATTTGGAAATAAGAAACTTATATGACTTAAAAACTATGCTAATAAGAATAACAATAACAACAATAATAATAGTAATAATATTATTAATAATAGTAGTAATATAATGTTCTCAATAGAAAGAAAAAAGAAATAAAATTTATTTGGTTGAGATTCATAAGAACGATAATAGAAACGACTGAAAAATTTAATAAAAAATTATTGACAATAATCGAAGAATATGAAATCGACAATAATGATCCAGACCGAGAATTGAGCAATGGGTTCCACATCATTTTCACATACTTTAATAATAACTATTTAAAAAAAAAATTATATCGCAATACTCATTTAAAATTAAAGGAGACAATTATTGTTTGTTTATTTCATTTGTGAACGTAAGGACAAAAAATTAAATAAAAGTTAACTTATATGAAACTGTTATTGACTTTTCTCTTATTTATTTCAACAATAAACTATATTGTGTATTAAATGCTATTGTTAAAGGTTAACTTATGTGAAACTATTAAATTTTATGAAATTGTTATTGACTTTTTATTTTATTTATTTTAACAATCAACTATATTATGCATTAAATGGTATTGCTATTTAGTAACTCATTCAATGCAATCAAGTACTTATTGATAGGTGATGTAGTGTGTAAGGTGAGTCAAATTTCTTTCAATACTCATTCCTATAATATTATTTATTAATTAATTAATTAATTAATTAATTTTTATAATTATCTAAATCATTTATTATAATCTCAACAATGTATCAAGCAATGACTATGATTCTAATATTAAAATAATGCAAGCTTGAGATCAATCGTTTATAATAATCTCAATCATCTATCAATCAATGATTATGATCTAATAAATGAACAATGAAAAATTGAGATAAAAAAATATAAAGCATACGAAGAGAATAAATATGAAGGGGACTCTAACTCGTATAAGGTATTAAATTTACATAATAACATAACGTTGTCTTTAGTGGATCCCAACATAATTTTATTTAGAAAATATGAAAAAATAAATAGAAAAAAATTATTATAATTAGGTAAATTTAATTAAAATGAATAAAAATACAAAGGATTAATTAATGATCAAATTTATTTACAATATCTAGAGAATATCTATGTAAGACATTTAAATGTAGTCATAAAATTCAATTATCTAACACTAGATTTGGAGTATAACTTTTTGTAGGGAGATAAAGCGGGAGAGATTGGGCGCACAGAATTTATCTAAATACCGTTATTACTAAAATTTATGTATTTTGATGTTAAATTTGTAGAGAGAGAGAGAGAGAGAGAGAGACATATATATAAATACCCATTTTGGAAGAGTGTCTTAGATTTTTAGAGAGAGAGAGGGACAAGGATTGGAACACCTAAGAGGCGTGTTTGGATTGAGGTTTTCTCCTTTATTTTTGTTTCAAGAGGTTTTCTCCTTCGTTTACAACCGCCCTCCAGGCTTTAGCCAATTCGCTCAAAAATCTTGCGATTTTTCTCTCATCCAATTGAGCGATTTCAGCTAGGGTTTCGTTACAATTTGCAAATTCAAAGAAGTTTTAATACTGTTTGGAATTTGAATTGAATTGAATTGAATTCGATTTCAACAAGTTGATCAGTAATGTGATTGGTTGAGAATTCAAGCTCCGATCTCGATAACAGGCCTGCAATCCTAGGGTTCACGACATGGACGTTGATTCCTCAATGGCTTCGGAGCCCGATCAGCATTCCAATACCCAGAACGAACCTCACTCTAACCCCGTTGAACAGCTTGCCAAATCGCCTGAAGAAGATTCCGGAGGATCTTTACAGCCTCAACCACAGCAGCACCAACAGCAGCTGCAACAGGTTCAGGGAAGTGGAGTAGTGGTGGGGCCTAAGCTTGCGCCTACGTTTTCAGTAGTGAATGCCATACTAGAGAAGAAGGAGGATGGGCCTGGGCCAAGGTGCGGTCACACATTGACGGCTGTGGCCGCAGTAGGGGAAGAAGGGACACCGGGTTACATTGGGCCAAGACTTATTCTTTTTGGTGGGGCGACAGCTCTCGAGGGCAATTCTGCTGCTACTGGAACTCCTACCTCTGCCGGAAGTGCAGGCATAAGTATGTTGCTGTTTTGATACCCTAGATTCGTATCGAGTTCAATTATGGTGCATATCAGTTCAGTTATTCCTTATGTTAAGTTGGAACCCTGAATTATATGAAATCCTACTTAGATTTTTTTTTTTTTAAATCAAACAAAAAGTAGATTAGAGCCTTAATTCTTGTGGAAATATAAAATGCTGTTCTGCGGCGTTGGCCATTTGTGTTTAATTATATCTTAAAATGGAAACTGATTCAAGTCGCATTTTATGATTTGAATCAGTTGAACACCAACAAAATTAAGTGTCGTATTTAGGTTGCTTTGTTCTAGGTAATATAATTGTAATGGGGTTCATATTTAGTAATCATATAACCAAGTATGTCGCTTGTATTTGTTTTGGTCCAAGCGCTCAAGTTCATTCTAGGTATGAGGTACAGTACAGTAGTAATTGAAATGACAGTGTCATAACTATCCTACTATACTTATCCTTAAACCTTAAGACTTCAGAAGCATGTTTGTTTTGCACCAGAATAAAGTTTTCTACCTACCATGCAGTTTCTTAATTCGGTAGCTTACTATGTTAAGAACGTCAATTCAGTTACCCATTTTGTTCTAGTGATCGATTTTAATTATGCGGTGTTAGTGTTAGGTATGGTGAAAATACTTTTTGGTATGGGTTATGATGTACGTCAAGTCTGTGAACGATTAAATTGTAGTGAGCATAACTGAAATTGTGAGCCATGTTTATTTGAGAATCAAGTTGCTGGATGTGGTTATTATGTTCCTTCTTATGAGACAATTATGTACAGAATCCCAATTTCATTAGTATTTCGCAGATTATATAAGTATTGTTGTGGCCCTATTACAACATCCTTACTCTTTTGATGCTCTATTATATCTACTTTGGTTTAAATTGCATTTATTGTTTCCGAAGTTCCAATTGATTATAGAGCAACCATTTCTAAGTCTAAAACCAACCACCAGAAGTTGCTTATAATGTATATTATGTTCTTATGAACCTATTACATATTTACATTATTAAATAAAAGAACCCTGATTTCATTGTCATTAAAGGCAAGTATATATAACTATCATTCTATTTTATCTAAAATAAAAAGAAAATTATCATTCTCTGTTACCAATTTCCAGAATTTGTTGATTCTTGAGTCAAGTACCCCCCAATTAGCCAAAAATTATCTGATTTGACCATGAATTGATTAAGGCAGTCAGTTCAGTTGGTGTTTGTATGCACGTAGGTTGGTGGATATGCCCCCGGGTATAAAGCTAAACGTCATATAAGAAAATTATTCAATGGAAAATGATATCATTTGTTTGTGTAAAATATTATATGGGGATTGTTATATTGGAAGTGCTTTTCAGCTAAAAAACCCACCATAACCTTTTGATTGTGTTTACTCACAGGATTAGCAGGGGCCACAAACGACGTGCACTGTTATGATGTTCTTACAAATAAATGGTCTAGGTAAGCCTAGATTGATTATAAATTTATAACATTGTAAAATCTGATTTTTTAATCTTTTTCTGAGCTCGCTTTGGATCGTTGCAGAATCACTCCGTTTGGAGAACCACCAACACCGAGGGCAGCTCATGTTGCAACTGCTGTAGGTACCATGGTAGTGATTCAGGTTGGTGGACAACTTGCTATTCTAGAAGTTTATCTTGTTTAATAATTTGGCCTTCAGTTTCTTTGGATTTTTCTCTTAATTACGTTAAAAGCACAAAACTTCTATTAAACACAGGGTGGAATTGGTCCAGCTGGATTGTCTGCTGAGGATCTTCATGTTCTTGATCTTACCCAGCAACGTCCACGATGGCATAGGTTAGAATATTAATGATGTGTTTGTCCATTCGTGAATGTTTACTCTAGGAGTACACTGCATGGTAGTACTAAAAAAAGATTGTGAAAGAATATTTGAAATATCTGTCTTTTGAAACCAAATTTTATTTTCTTGTAGGGTGGTGGTTCAAGGCCCTGGACCTGGGCCACGTTACGGGCATGTTATGGCTCTGGTGGGGCAAAGATATCTAATGGCAATTGGTGGAAATGATGGTATGTCTCTTTGCTGTTTCTTTCTCGTTTACTGATTGGAATATATGTCATACCTTGGATGACCTTTGCTTCAGAAGACAATAATTTGATGAAACATTTCCAGCAAAGCGACCGCTCGCTGATGTATGGGCTCTCGATACAGCTGCCAAGCCCTATGAATGGCGGAAACTTGAACCGGAAGGGGAAGGACCACCTCTGTGCATGTAAATTATCTTTCTTAATGTTGTCTTTATGTTTTATTAGAAAATGTTACACTTTGTGTGATAACTAAATGGCTGGAAAAGTAAGGACTTGCTGTTAAGTAGTGATTACTTACTTGCCCCTGTGACTTTGGGCAGGTATGCTACTGCAAGTGCACGCTCTGATGGTCTTCTTCTGCTTTGTGGTGGGAGGGATGCAAACAGTGTGGTGAGTTATATACGTATTAGCTGCACTAGTGATTCTTGAATTTGTTTATTGATGTATCTTTGTAGGCTTTTGTCATAAATCAATGTAGCTTTCTCCTCTCACGCAAAGGTGGCGGGCAGCAGCTGTAGGCTTCAAAAGATGGGCATTGTCTATGCGTTTTTAGAATTAACAATCGGGCACAGTATATATCTGATTTGAATGCATTGAGGTTCTGTTTTAATGTACCTTCCTGATTTTGCGGGATTATGGTGTAGGACAATTTAGAAATTGATTTAAAAGAACCGAAAATCCATATATGGAAATTTAGCCCATACCCACGGAGAATCAACCAAGTGGCAGAATATTTTTTTTTTTTCTCCTGGAGGATACCCTGCACTCATGGCCACAGTTATACTCAATTTCAGTAATAACACTTTGGCTTTGGCATTATATAGAGTCCAAGTATGCATTAGCTTTTCTGTCATCCGCTCCAATACGAATAGCCTCCCAAATAATTTCTCAAATGACATAAGGAAAGATAGAATTCATGCCTATCCCCACAGAAAATCTGCTACTCCTAATGATATTTTGAGGTCAACCAACGAAGAGCACTAGTGTCCACAACCAGAATTATTGAAGACATACAACTCAACTCAATAATTCAATAGTAGTCTGTTCAGTACAAAATAAATTTTGGACTTAAATAGATGCCAAGCATGCATAAAACTTCCCTGTCAATCATTATCTCCAATACAAATAAATTCCCATATAATTTCCAGATATCTTACCTAATAAATAACTACACTTTTAAAGTTACATACGATAATGTATATTTACAGCATGATCTCATTTCCAATGCAAGTCTAGCAATATATAGTAATTTTCAAGTCCTGGATTTCTTTGATGATTGATATTAAGGAAATCATGTTTGTCTAACCTATTTAATCCTTTCATATGATTTTTTAGCCACTGGCCAGTGCATATGGGCTTGCCAAACATCGAGATGGTCGTTGGGAATGGGCAATTGCTCCTGGTGTCTCACCATCTCCTAGATATCAACATGCAGCTGTGAGTCTTCATTTATTAGATGTTGACCGGCCTCTCAATTTTTCTTATTTTTCTTGGGCAGCTTACAATTTTCTGCTAACGCCATGGTTAGGTTTTTGTTAATGCTCGGCTGCATGTCTCGGGAGGTGCACTTGGTGGTGGACGAATGGTGGAGGACTCCTCCAGTGTTGCAGGTTCTTATCTTGCTTTATCTACTCGATGAATATATCTGTAATATTATTTTAATTTATTTTTATATATTCTTTGATAAGTAGTACATAGAATTTAGTAATTTCCAGTGTTCTAAAACTCGGTCGGCGGAGGGAGGGCCTAGTGCTTGGGGCGAGTATTCGGGGATTACTCTTTTTTTTTGGGTGTTTTCCAACTCGGTCATATATTTATTTTTTAAATATTTTTTTTGTGTATAAAAATTATAAGTTAGTATTCATATTTTTATATGATATTATTATACACAAAGTACAAGGTATGCAAGTGAAAATAATAAAATTAAAAGTTAACATGTTTAGGAAGATTAATAGTTATTATAGCTCGTAGAACAAATAGAAGAATAAAGAATCATATACCTAAAGCTAAAGGAGTTATTGCCTATTGTCGGCACTTCGAAGTTTTCAATTGTTGCCATTGATTGTCAATTTAGGAGATGAGTTGATTTGAGAAGGAATGATTGATTACGGATTTTAGTCTCGATAAAATATCAAAGAAATAACTCAGGAATAAAAGTGGATGGGCCCCGACCAAAAAAAAAAAATAGTTGACTGTGTTGCCAAGTTTGATCCACCCGCCTAGATCTGCCCAACCCACCTAATCGGCCGCCCAGATCCGCCTAATCGCCGCTTAGCCCGCCTAATCGGCCGCCCGGGAGTGCCTAAATGACCAACTCGAGTTTTTGACCGATTTAGAGCTACTCGACTCATTTGACCTCTTCAGCCGCCTACTCAGCTGCCCAGACCGAGTTTTAGAACACTGGTAATTTCACATCCTAAAAATATTCCAAGCATGACAATGTAAAAGCTAATTGGATTGCATGTTAAGCTCACAAAAGAAATGGTGGAAGGCGCTTAATTGAGAAACACAACCGCCCTAGATTTGATTGTATTAGTTATTTGGGAATGAGAATGTACTATAATTATATTATTATATTTGGGAATGAGAATTTATTATAATTATATTATTGTATTTGGGAAGGAAAATGTATTATAATTATATTACTAATTTCTTGTGTTTATGCTTTGTCCAGTTCTGGATACTGCAGCAGGAGTATGGTGTGATACAAAATCCGTTGTTACGAGTCCTAGGACAGGTCGATATAGTGCGGATGCTGCTGGTGGAGATGCTGCAGTTGAATTGACAAGGCGCTGTAGGCATGCAGCTGCTGCTGTTGGTGACTTGATTTTTATTTATGGTGGTCTACGTGGAGGTAAGATATAATGAGGATATAATAGTATACGATATTATTATATTTGGCTTGTTCTAGGTTAGATATCTTGTAGAATAGTTATTCTTATGGGTATTAATTAGTTGGCCTCTGGCGACTGGTATTAAATTTTGGTATGGTTTGATGCCTAGCGTAATATGATGTCCCTATTCTTGGGCAGCTAAGTAGCCCCACTGAGATGTTCAAAACTGTGTTTGCCTACCTCACGGTGATACATGAAAATCTGTTTAGTGGAAAATGTGTGGATAAAATGAAGTTCATTGGTTAAAATGGAAAACACGTAGGAGTTGATTGGTTATTTTTGTCATTAATCCTGTTTCCTATTTCTTTCCTCATTAATCCTTGGTCTTTTTTTGCAACTTGTTTATATATGTAATACAATAAAATAGGTAATCTGATTGTGGTAGCAGTATAGTTATTATGTGGGCCAACTATAGTTATAGGTACGTCAGAAAGTTATGATTCCATATACGAGTATTTTGCTAATAAGTTAAATATGAGGAATATCTAATCCAATCATTAGTCAAAAATTACAACTCCTCGCTATAAATAGATTATCCACATGGCTTTTTATTTATTTTCATTTTCTGACATTTTCTGGCAAACAATGTTTAGAAAAACTATAGAATGCAACAACAAAGTAATTTTTAGTAACTGCACACAAAATTTACGTGGCGAGAGATGGTTTTGATAGTCGAGAGATTTTAGGGGAAGCTAGCATGGAGGAGGGACGATTCCAGTAGTAATCGGGTTTCTAGCTAAGGGTGTGTTCAATTTCAATCTAAAATGTGTTTTGCTCATGAGTTTTGGAACAAAATAGAAAGTCATTTTGCTCTCATGTATTTTGGAATGGCGGGAGACCGAGAGTATTATTATTGAACTGTATTTTGTTAATTGTTATTTTCAATAAATTGATCTTAATACAGTAATTCCTACTAACTTGTACTCTCTCGTCATATGATCTGTCTTTTCATAGGTGTGTTACTTGATGACCTACTAGTAGCTGAAGATCTGGCTGCTGCTGAAACAACAAGTGCAGCTTCACATGCAGCAGCTGCAGCTGCTGCATCAAACGTAAATGCAGGCAGATTGGCAGGAAGGTACGCGTTTGCCGATGAAAGAACAAGGCAACCAATTTCTGAAGCAGCTCCTGATGGTGCTGTGGTGCTGGGAAGTCCCGTAGTCCCCCCTGTAAATGGGGATATGTACACTGACATAAGCACTGCAAATGCTATGCTCCCAGGTTCCCGGTAAGCAAGCTTATAATATACACATATACTCTCTCCGTTTTAAAATATAAGAACATTATTGACTCTTGTTAAGTTGATTGTAACATTTTGAAATTTAAAAATTACATGAATATACTTATCTATTTACATAATGTGGTTTGGCTTGCAGGAGACCGAGCAGGGGTGTTGAGTACTTGGTCGAGGCATCAGCGGCAGAAGCTGAGGCTATTTCTGCAACCTTGGCTGCTGCTAAAGCACGACAGGTCAATGGAGAAGTTGAATTGCCAGACAGGGATCGGGGAGCAGAGGCTACTCCTAGTGGGAATCAGATATCATCCACCCTGATAAAGCCCGATTCTGCTGTAACAACCAACATTTCAACTCCAGCTGGCGTTAGGCTGCATCACAGAGCTGTTAGTATCACAACCTGATCCATATCTCAAATGGTTACATTAGCAAAATTATTTTTTGCAATTTTTGTACTTGGTGTGCATCTGTAGGTGGTTGTAGCTGCAGAAACTGGCGGAGCTTTAGGTGGTATGGTTAGGTCACTTTCAATTGATCAATTTGAAAATGAAGGTAGGCGGGTTAGCTATGGTACCCCAGAAAACGCAACAGCTGCGAGGAAACTTTTGGATCGGCAAACGTCTATCAACAGTGTGCCCAAAAAGGTGAGGATTTGGTGCAAATATATAACATAATACTCGTAGTATATTATGGAACAAGAATTTGCAATAATGCACTTACGTTTCATGAATCAGGACATACACAATTAAGAAAATATTTACCAAGACTTGTGCAGATAAGAGGAAATAATGAAATAAGGCTATTATTGGACGATTTTTTTTTTCCTCTTGTCATTGTAAGGCTTAGTATATTCCCATAGTTAAGCTTCTTAATTTCTACTATCTTGTGATGTAACGCTTGTTCTTAAATTCAGGTGGTAGCTCATCTTTTGAAGCCTCGTGGTTGGAAACCTCCTGTCCGACGACAATTTTTCTTGGACTGCAATGAAATAGCTGATCTTTGTGATAGTGCTGAAAGAATATTTTCCAGTGAGCCAAGTGTTCTCCAACTTAGAGCTCCTATCAAGATATTTGGTGATCTGCATGGGCAGTTTGGGGACCTTATGCGACTTTTTGACGAGTATGGCTCCCCTTCTACAGCTGGGGATATAGCGTAAGTTTCTCTTATTGATTCATATTCTAGTACTTCGTATTCAGAATTCAGAATTTAGTCCATGTTGTTTTGATTCAGTTTAAGTTTTAGGAGTATCAGTTACATGTGCTATAACATATAATTAAGACTTTTTTCGGGCAGTAAATATATTACTATTTTAGATCCAGAAACTCCTTGCAACTAAAGGTTAACATGTTTCCCTCAATCCATTCAACTGATAGTCCTTGTACCAACTTGTCAGAAAAAGAAAATAGTGCCCTGTACTTGTAATTTGGGACTGCTTTTACTTTCAGTGCCTTTGTTTGTGAAACAGTATATTCTTTAACTGTTTTATTGCACAATTATGATCTTTAAGAGATCCAACTTTGGAACACACATGGGAATGAATTTACCTTGTGGAAAATTGTTACACTGTTGTTATTCTTCCGATGACAACTCTCTTTGTAGATAAAAGTACTTCGTTCATATTGATTATGTATAGCTATTGTCACATCTTTCTCATTGTGAGAAATCTCTTTCAAGGGTAAGTGCATCTAACTCCATTCTTACTCCGGCTGTTGGCGTGCAAAGTGAAATTAAGTATTCACTAGAGCAAAACTACATAATATAGTGTTAGACCATTAATTGGTACAAAACTTTTTAAGTTTTTAGAACTTAAACTAATCCTTGCAAGCTTAATATTCTCCCTGCTGTTTGCCCCTTTCACACCATGGATATATAAATTCAGGAAGAACAAAATTTGAACATACCCACACAAACAGGAATAAAAAAAAAATGAGATTGAGAAGGCTTGTAACCAAGGGTTTACAAAAGACCTCTATCACCATGTTAGTTAGCTCTAAAATTTTAAGCCGTGAGAGATGGGCCCATAATGTATATCAATCTCGCTCTGGGTGTGCGTGTTCTTTTGTGTCTATGTCCGCGTGTGTTCTGGCTAGGATACTGCACAAGCTATCTTTTATCCTAATTAGCTATTACTAATACTAACATAGGAATGCCTGACACACGCACACAAACACGTGCATTTACTCTTTTAGTGGTTGCAGCTGTATTTGAGTATATAGATTTATTCATATTATATGTGCTAATTTTGTATCAATGACTGTCAGATATATCGATTATCTCTTCTTAGGAGATTATGTTGATCGGGGCCAGCACAGCTTGGAAACCATTACTCTTCTGCTTGCTTTGAAGGTGCACTTACTTTGTGTTTCTCTAAGCCTTCAAAAGGTTATCAATTTTTATTTATTCTACTCCATATATAATTTGTAGCATATTTAACTATCAAGTGGTTCACAGGTCGAGTATCCTCAAAATGTACATTTAATTCGCGGAAATCATGAAGCTGCAGATATAAACGCCCTTTTTGGCTTTCGAATTGAATGTATTGAGCGCATGGTATGCTATTATATTTCTCCGTTCTGTAGTTTATGCTGGCTATGATTTCATCATTCACCAGTAAATAACTACTATTTGACTTAATGATATGCTAAACAGGGTGAGAGAGATGGAATTTGGACATGGCATCGGATAAATAGATTGTTCAACTGGCTTCCGCTGGCTGCTCTTATTGAGAAAAAAATAATTTGTATGCATGGTGGCATAGGAAGGTCAATAAACCATATTGAACAAATTGAAGGCCTTCAGCGTCCAATCACGATGGAAGCGGGATCAATTGTTCTCATGGACTTGCTATGGTTGGTAGATGTCCATAATAGTTTTCTTTAAAAATCGTGTTTAATATAGCCCTTGATAGAAATAAGTGGAGTGTGCCATTTTGTTCGTTGCCCTGCCTTTTGCCCCCCATTACTTCCCTTTCTTTTTGATTTGTTATTATTTTTATGCCTTGTGTATGTATGTTTCTATATATGTTCTGTATAAATTTTATTTATTATTTTTGCTTTTCTTAAATTTTACGTACTACTCGTACACATGGGATTCATTTTTGGTCCACCCAACTAGTTTGGGACAAAATACCTTGTTGAGTTTGATTTGCTTGTCTGTTATTCTTATTACATGATTTTTCTGTATATAGGTCTGATCCAACTGAGAATGACAGTGTTGAAGGATTGCGACCAAATGCAAGAGGTCCTGGGTTGGTTACTTTTGGGGTGAGTATTGACTCATTCTTTAACTTACTTTCTTGCCTCCTCCTTCCAAATAGGTTTAATGCAGAAATAGATTTGATGATTTAGTTTTCATGATGTCAATAGGTTATCCGATTTAAAGGCTCTTAAGACGTTTTCCTATATTTTTCTACTAAAGTGATCATATTTGTTTTCGATTAAAAAAAGAAACTTTATTAAAAGAAAAGAGTGAATAAATGTTTATTGGCTTAAAGCTGAAAATTGAACAAGAGAGTACATGTACCAAAAAAACAAAGAACAAGAGAGTACAATATTGCATGATCAGTTTTCCTTTTCCTTCTAAAAATTGCACCAGTATGGCTAGCTTGCTTTTCAGGACTGTGACCCTAGCCTTGTGATGTGGATTTATTTTCCCGTTCTCCCGTATCCCAAACTAGTCTGTCGAATATCTCTATCATGCCTTTTAATTTAAAGCAAAATAATGTCCATTGAAGTTAATTGACCATATCCACTAGTTTACCAACTCATTCAATTACTTATTTATTTTTGGCTTCAACAGACTTTGCACATGATGTGTAATTTATTGCTGTTTCTGAGTGATTTATATGTTTTTGCTCATCCTGGAATGATTTTTGTATCCCAGCCTGATCGTGTGATGGAATTCTGCAACAATAATGATCTTCAGCTAATCGTGCGAGCACATGAATGTGTCATGGATGGCTTTGAGCGTTTTGCCCAGGGACATTTAATTACCCTTTTCTCAGCGACAAATTATTGTGGTACAGTATCATCTTATTATTATTATTATTATT
>JAUMHB010000001.1:61305-80236 GCA_032359685.1 Pittosporum tobira
TTAGTTACGTAATTAGTTTTTTAACCCACTAAAAAAAATAGTTTCTCAATAAATTTTTAATTAATTTATTTTTAATTTTTCAAAATTTTTTAGATAGAAACACACACACACACACTAACTAGTATACTCAATTTTTTAAGGTTTAATAGAGCTTCCCCCAACCCCCCAAACCACATATATTTTCTATTTATTGATTTAACTAATAATAATATCAATGGTATGGCACCGTGGCCTTTAATTTTGAAAAGAGACATCTAAACATGCGAGTACGTGACATCGAATCCTATGAAACAAAACAAAATATTTTTAAGAAGTTTCTTCCCACCCTACTTTTGCAGTGAGTAGATGTAACAAACTGGTGGCCCGGTCCAAGAATAGGCCTAGGTTAAAAAAACTCGGGCTAAAAATTTCAAATTTTACCCAAATAAAGGTCACAAAGCACTTGACCAGATTTAATATCTTGAAAGCTTAAGCCCAAAGGCCCAATCTGTGAAGAGAAAAATAATTTTAGGGTTCGACAATAAAATGTTAAGAACCCTAGGGTTTAGATCGTCCTCCGCTGTGTTTTAGAGAAAGTGAAACTTAAAGAGAGGAGAAAATGCCTGCGGGACATGGATTGAGGTCGAGAACCAGGGATTCGTTCTCGCGGGGGTTCAGAAAGAAGGGTACCATCCATCTATCGACTTACCTGAGGACCTACCACGTCGGGGAGTATGTCGACATCAAGGTTAACGGCGCAATCCATAAGGGTATGCCTCACAAGTTCTACCATGGCCGCACCGGTCGGGTCTGGAACGTCACCAAGCGCGCCATCGGCGTCGAAATCAACAAGCAGGTCAATTACTAACCTCTAGCTATATATAAATGTTAGAAATGATTCTACTTGCGTCCGTAAATTTTGTTGAGTGTTGATTTTGACCATTTTACCCTTGTATTTGTCTGTATTGATTTAAGTTGGGGCTGATTTGTTTTTTGCATTCTGTATCTTGAGGTTTTGTGATGTATTCTCCGTTGTCCCACAAAATGAGTAAATTTTTTAAAATTTATATTTTTATCATGATTAGTTAATTGGAGGTGGTGGCAGTGATTATGATGTTAGGACATCTTCTGATTTTATGCTGCCATCGTCAAAAAAAGAATTCTTTTAATAAGTGAGAGTTTGAGCATCTTATGCAGTCATGGTTCTCTGAGGAATTCAAACGAAGGAAATGAAGAATGCCCTTTTAATAATTATGCATAAATATTTTGGAACATGTCATCTTCGTTCAATAGAAATTTTATTAAATTTATTACCTATGCCTATGATTTAGGAAAAAAATTGTGTCATGCAGGAACTGAACATATTTAGCATTTCTGTGTCTAAATGTATTGGTACTTGGTGATCACTAAATTTTTTTATTAATGTGCTACTTTTATTGATTGGGAGGAAAAGAATCATATGATTCTAAAATAGTTCAGTATACAACCAAACTCATAGATCCCTGGCTGAGCTTAATTGACGAATGATAGCTTAAGGTTTGAAGAATCTTCAATTTGACTTCAAGCAAATTGTCAGTTATATGGCAGTAATGATCTTTTTTGTGGGAAGATCATCATTGTTAGGAATTAACATTCTGCTAGCAGATATCTAAGGAGCCACCAGGACGTGCTCTATAATTAATCTTTACCCTGTTTCGATTCATTTGTTAAATGCGCAAGGTTTAAATTTCTGTTGCTTATTGCTGCTTTTATTGAATTTGTTTATGAGACAATCGAATCAACCAATCTTGTGTTTATAATGCAGGTGGGTAACAGAATCATTAGGAAGAGGATCCATGTGCGAGTTGAGCATGTTATGCCGTCACGGTGTGCTGAGGAATTCAAACTAAGGAAAATTAAGAATGACGAATTGAAGTTGGAGGCCAAGGCCAAAGGCGAAATTATCAGCACCAAGAGGCAGCCTGAGGGTCCCAAACCTGGTTTCATGGTAGAAGGGGCAACACTGGAGACTGTCACCCCTATTCCCTATGATGTGGTTAATGATCTCAAGGGTGGATATTAAGATGGTTTTTTCTGGATCCTTTTTAGCATTGTGGTTTGATGGTCTGTAAACCTCGGAAGACCTGGATAGTTGTTACTCTAGTTGATTTGTTTGGTTTCTTAATGTTATTTAAGACATCTTTTGAAGTTTTGCGTAAAATTGAAGTGAAGAAAATGTGGTTCCTTTATTTTAGATCATCAATTGATCAGCATTTGGATGAGCATTTTGCAAGCAAATGAGGTCTTTCTCATGATGTTTGAAGTTTATATTTGCTGGTCAAAAGTATGGATCTTTCTAGCATTGCTTTCATCAGGGTATAAATTTGTTGATTGATGTTATAGCACCGGCTCCATTTGATAGACAGATGAAAAATGTTTTCCGGATAAATTATTTTTTAAGATGTTATGTTTTTTGGTGTTCGATTGGTAATCTGGAAATGAAGCTGAATATATTTTTTTTTGTGTGTTGATACAAAAAAACAAATTCGCTAATTACATTAGTCTTAAATATATAGAATATTATTCAATTTTTTTTCTTCAGCCTGTTTTTTTCTAAATCAGAATCAAATTATGGGAACTTCAAATTTGTGGAACTTATTAGTACTTTGGTGCTAGAATACAATCAATAAACGCAAAAAGTGAAATACTTTAATAGAATCTGCATAAAATTTATCAATAAATCCTCAAAACTTTATTCAATCTCGACATTGTCGCATCAAGTCTCTCAATACCTTCCTTAAAGAATCTGTATATAACTCTCCTTTAAAGACAACACATTGAATGAGTCTATTAGAATCCTACAGTAGTTGTGAATTTTAACTTATTCACACGAAAAACAATTTCCATACTATATATTTCAACACAAGGACAACGCAAAAACGCTATCTACCATAATTATTTTCCCAATTCAGAGTCTAATTTAATGGCTTAACTTTCATCTACAACAAAGAATTACATAACAGCACCCGTTATCCAATTCAGATTAGGTAGAAGCCTTAACTTACATCTCCAAAAAAAAAAAACTTGATTTTTATAGTCCTGAAGAACAATATATAAGAAAAAGAAGATCTATAGTTGTTGATATATTTTTGTATCAAAATCTTTATATTATAGTAAAGCGATTCATACATAGAAATTAAAAAACAGGGAGAAAGAGGAAGAACAGAGGTAGACGAGGAGAAGAATAAAGCAAAGAGAAACGACTTATGAATTATTATATGTAAGTCGTTTTTCCCAGTTTTCTATTATTTGTTTTTCTTGACCATAAAATGAGATGTTTTGACTTTATTTTTTATTTATGCATCAAAAAACGAAAACACTTTTCGAAAAATTAAATTCGCCTATAAAACGGAGCAGTAGTTTATGGAAATGGGAGAAATAATGGGGAGTCTTGCACATTTGAGAGTACAGTAAACACCCCAACCCGAGTTCATATATATTGTGTCACTTGTTGTTCCAAATATAATATAACAGTTATATTGCATTAAATTTATTAATTGTAAAAAATAAATATAAATTTCATATGACTTAAATGTAATATAATCGTTAAATTAAATTTAAAACAACAGATAAAACAACAAATAGAACAACAGATTTGGACTCCGTCACCCCTGCAAACAAACCAAACCAACACCACCCTCCTTCCACGGGACCCCCACCAAAAAAAAACTTTCCTTATCTCTGTCCTCTATGGTTTTATCTCGAGAACGAGAGTTCATGGGTCATGTTTAATATTATGTTCATTTCTTTCTATTATATGACTTTTAAAATACAATAGCGCTATTAATTTTTGAATACTTAACTTTTAGTACTTGTTCACATTCAAAATTATAAATTTGGACCTCTGTTTGGAATGAACCAGAAGAGAAAAAAATAGTATTATTTTCACAATGCTTTTGCAAATTAATTGTTGTCCAAAATCAAAATTAATATAATTTTCATTTTTATTCGTCGTATCTTTTTTTATTGAAAACAATTGATATTTTCAATAAAAGAAAAGTGATAAAATATTAAATTAAAATTTTCTTATTTTTTATCAAATTTTCTCAAAATTTATTGCATATAATTCTTGAAATTAAATGACAAGCTAAACTAATAACTAGAAATCATCCACACGTTTCCTCAATCACATCAAATAAACTTTTATTTTGTTACAGGAAAAAAAGAAAAGAACTTTTAATCTCAATATTTTATTAAATTTCAATCCGGTATATCATCAAGGAGTTCATCAAGCACAATTAACAATTGTAGAAACAAGAACGTTTACACCAGCCAAATTTACTGCGAATGCAAACCCCATTTCCATTATGTTTTTTTAAGCATTGTTGACGACAATGTAAAAGCACACAATGACTAGGTTTTAACACATCTTCACATCTCCTTCGAGCATCAACTTGAGGCATCACACTATGGTAGCTGCAAAATATTAAATTAAAATCAAATCTCAAAAGGTTTATGAATATAATATTCTATATTGACTCTTTATGTCCCATAAAAATTTGGTCTAATTTGATTATTTATTTATTTATTTATTATATTGATCATTTTTTTAATCAAAATTAATCACGAGAAACTATATTAAATGTACTACAAGACCCAATTTTCGTTTGTCTGAATACTTAAATATATAAAGATAATTGTCAGTTTAAAAATTTTAAAATTTTGATTAAAAAATTTAAATCAAATCAATTTTTATGGAAAGAAATGAATATAAGAGAAACTTACAAATAATACCTGAAACAACAAGAAAAAACCAATAATAAGAAACCTTAGCCATTTGAAGGAAGATATCAGCACAAGAGCACTTGTGATCGCTTTGCACTAATTTGAGTGCAAAACTTTGTAAAGAATGACAATATTTATAGGATAAAAGTTATGGATGCAAAGATGAGATACTCATAAATGAATGATAAGTTAGAGGTTTTTTTTTTTATATTTATTTATTTATTTATTTCATGAACTCCTACAATTTAAAAATAATATATGTGTGTGTGTGTATATACATTTATCTCATTAACTTTAGTCGACACAATGGTAATATTGTAGATTCCTCCCTCCTATTACTTTTTAATTTTCTTTTAGGGTTTTATTATTTTTGTATTATGACATTTTGTAAATTCCAAACTACATTAATTACCTGGCTTCCATTATTTTCTCTAAGCACTAAATAATCTTTCAACTAACTCTGCTTTTGCTCTTGGGCGTAATCTGGCCCGATTCAGGATGAAGGAAAAAAAGTGGCATCAGGTTGCAAGTTGGCTGTTTATGAAAATGAATCTTTAAAAAAAATGATTTTTTAAAAATTAATTATCATTGATTCATTTTCCAACTACTTTAATTAATTTTAAGTAAAAAATTGTTAAATTGGATTCATCTTCCAATGAATAGTAAGATTTTTAAGGATTAATTATTTTTAAAAAAATAACAATGATTATTTTTCAAGAAATAATCGTATATTAAATAAATTTAAAAGGGCTACGAATCTCTATGGATAAATAATTATTTAATAATGAGTAAATAAATTTCATCCATGGGCCACTATTTAATGATTGTTTATTAAAAAATATAAAAAGAAATTAATTTTTAAAATGTACATGCCCTTGGATATGATGTACTACTACATGATGAGGTATACCGTAGACAACTAGACATACGTGCATATGTACGGTATACATACTTTTTCAATAACTTCGAGACGGAACGACCAAACAAATCCGACTCTGTAAAACCCTAAATTACACCAATCAACCAATCGATTAAATTCAATTTTCTCTCTCTAAATCCATCCTAATTTACACATCTATAAATACGTTCTCGTCTTTCGATTCATCTATTTGACATCATAACCCCATTTCTGGCGCTAAATCCAGCACTAACTTTGTCGAATTTTGGAATTCTGTCAAGGCTGGCGGGTGTCAAGGTTAGGTGATGGCGGATCCGCCAGGTGTCCGCCTACAGCAATTCGGACTCGGTTTCGATATAAAAAAGATTTCATTTTCATCCTTGGGTCTAGAGTTAGGGCTCGGAATAGGAATACAAAAACATTTCGATTTTGGTTGCTGTTTAGTTGAACAAGTAGAGGGGAAAGCATGCTGAGCGTGCTACGAGTGCATCTTCCGTCCGACATTCCGATTGTAGGCTGCGAACTCACGCCCTACGTCCTTCTTCGCCGTCCTGATAAGCCCTCAGCCACTACTGATGATGTTAACGAATCCGCCCCTGTTGACGGTCATTTCTTGAGATATAAGTGGTTAGTGTTTCTTAATCATTATCGCACTAATTGCTGCGGATCATAATTTTAATTTTTGGGTATTGTGTTCTGTATTCATCTACCACGTTGTTTATTTTTTGTGTATTTTTTCCTTTATTTTGTGGATTTGAGTTCTTTACGTTTATCGAGAGCAGAGCAAGACTTAATTTTTAATGGGTCTATAAAGCCTTTTTGAAGTTTCTATGCACTTAAGAATTTATTCACTATGAAATCCAATAATTTACCTGTATGTGCTAGTGAAAACAATGTTGAACTTAAAAATCAGAAAATGCAACAACTTTATTGAGCTAATTGGTTTTCCTAGAAAACCATGGGATGAGATCTGAGGTTTTTAAAGCAGAGAGGATGAATTAGTTCATATTATTGTTCTCTTTCTATTCTGGTTACCATGGCTGAAGTGATTGCCATCTATCTTGAGACTTGAGCTTATTGTTCAGCTTTCAGAGTCAAAGCACTGCTTGTTGCACGACTATTTGGACCTCTGTTGAGCTCCAGCTCGTATGTTGGAGTAAATGCCACTTTCTGACCAGCGCCACAGGAAGATTCGATGTGGATATGGGTATTGAGAAAAGTTCATGTTCATAACTAAATTTATGTCAGTTTTGTCCTCTATGCTTGTTGTGCCTACATGCCTGAGTTATGTGTCAAAGTGTCTGTCAGAAATTAAAAAACAAAAGACAAATGTTTCAACACTAAGTACGGTAGTATCAAAAGAAGTAGAAAAGCCTTGGCTTAAAAAGCATATAGTTCTGTTAGATGTCCACTTTTTGGCTCCTAGAAAATGTTTATTTACACGTGGGAATCATGTATATATTCTATAGTAACTAATAACTAGTGAAAAGACAAGTGTGTGCGGTCTGACATAACTCACTGAAGTAAGCCGCATCATCATCAGATGTGGCAAAAAAAGTAACGATAAGTGTGTGCCCTGTACTTATATTTCAATGTCTTAAGGGGTTTCGGTGTCTTTTTAAGGAGTGGAGGTTAAGGGGTTTGCAATGTTTTGACTCTTTCACTAATATATCATGTGATAGTCATGTTTCATGAAATAATTTTATTGGATTATAAATTCTTTGGCACGTGGTAATCTTATGTTTGGATGGCTTGGTAATGATAATCTAGATCCTAATGACACAGTGTGTCAAGCTTCCATAAAGATAAGTATTATTAGCTAAAATAAATTGTTAGTAGCTTACTATACTCAGTATTTTATCTCTGCAGTTTTTAAATTATTCCAGCTGTTATTGTACTAGTTATACTAAGGGTGTAGGATAAGGACTTAACATGTGCACACTAGTACTTTATATATGAGCGGGCTGTTTTAGCCAAGGAACAGAAGAATATATATATCAAAACCTGAGCACAAGCTATGCCTTTTCTCCCTATGTTTCATCTGTTTCTCAGTGCCATTTCTTTCTTTTCTCAATCCCAAATTCTATCTTCTATTTTCTCAATCTCTATTTCTTGTCCCTAAGTAAAAGTTACATATCTGGGCTTGACAAACCTGGTATCAAAGCATCGGTTCTGGCCCTTGCTTCTTTTATTCCCCAGCAAGAAAACTTGAAGGTGGTGTTGTGGTGGAGCTGCCGGTGGTACTGGTGATGCACTTTTCCGGCAACCTGAAAAACAAGCCTAAACCATACCAGATCTTCGAGAAAAGGTACAACACAGTCCCTTTCCACTCTTTTGCTTCTTTTCACCAAACCATAAACATTAAGTTGTGCTAGCTTGCATTATAACCCACAGACTGAAGAATACTATTTCAGTTCCTGGTGGGTTTTTTGCTAGTTTCTCAATTTCTTCAAGAAAACAATTATTAAATCAATTTTTGAGCTCAAAACCAACTCAGACTAGCTTAATATAGCTACTCTGATTCTTGTTCCAGCTCCACAACATTTTCTGAGCATAATCTGTAACTGATCATCAAGAACAGTGATGAACAGTGCACAATGTACCCATTTTTGCTGAATTCTGGTGTTATATCACAGTGGAGTGCGACAAAAACACTCTGATCACCACCAGATCAACCTCAAAACTTCAGAAGCTTCATTTTCTTGACAAAACCTTGATACATTTTACCCCATAACCCTTGCACGTCAAGTGTTTGATTTAATTCCCTAAAGAGAATCTGAGGCCTGTAACCTTAAATTTTCTACACCACTATAGCCGTGAACTCCTTGAACAGCACTGGAAACCCCTTACAAGAGGAGTTTCACAGTTACAAGGAATTCACCAATGCTCAGTTGCTGCTAATAAATGGAAAAATAGATAAATGTTTGGAGAGTGTTGCTGAAGTTTTAAGGTCCAAATCCCAGAGGAGACATGAGGAGATTGAAAACCCCTTTGGAAGTAAGGATAAAGGGAGGAGTAGAGTACCTATCAGGGATTTTTTTGATAGGGGCTTACTCAGTCCACCCCGTAGAGTGAACTGCAGAAGGCCTGGACCAACACACCAGGATTTTGAAGATTATGATGGGGAGAATTTTGGAGAAGGAAATGAGGAAGAGTCTGATGAGGGGAATGATGATCTCATGCACCTTAAGCTGGTCTTTTCAGCATTTGCTGAGGGTGATGAAGTTGTGGAATGGATAAGAGACTGAGGAGTATTTCAGCATCTATGGGGTGAAAAGGCAGAGAAAGGTTGATATTGCTGCAATACATTTGAAGGAAGTGCCTAAATCCTGGTACAAGTCTTATAAGGTGGAAAAAGGGGTGATATCTTGGGAGGAGTTTACTGAGGATTTTATAGTAAGGTTTAGTGAAACTGGAAATGAGGATTTCTTTGAGCAATTCAAAATGCTCAAACAAACTCAATTCCTCACTGCTTATTATGACGAGTTTGAAAGGTTTAAAGGGAGGTTGAAGGAGAAGGTGTCTCAGTTGCCTGAAGAGTTTTTTGTAGAAAAGTTTTTGGGAGGCTTAAGGGAGGACACCAAGAAGATGGTGAAACTGCTGGAACCCCAAACCCTCACACAAGCCTACAGGCTTGCTAAGGCTTTTGAGGTTCCCATTTCCAGGTCCTACCCCAAAAACAGCCTCAGTATCCACCCAAATTCCCACAAAATACCCCCTGCATACAGTAGAAGCTCAGTCCAAAAAATTGAACCCCTGCCCCTCCACTTTTCAACCCCTATGACTCGCATATCTTAAATCCAACTTTTCTTCAAGCAGTTACCCTAACCCACTCACATCAAAGCAAAGAGAGGAAAGGAGAAATAAGGGTTTATGATTTTATTGTGATGAGGTATATACAGTGGGGCACAAATGCAAAAATCTTAGGCTGTTTATGATGGTTGGAGAGGAGGAAGTGGAGCCTGTATACATTACTCCACCAAAATATGACGAGGATCCCTTTGAATTGTGGGAACAAGCCAAAGGATTGGAGCAAGAGAAGGTGCAGGTTTCAATAAATGCCATTGAAGGAGGTGATGATTCAACCTTGGTGATGACATGCTTTAAGGGAAAAAGAAATTTTTTCATTCTCATTGATGGGGGAGCACTCATTGTTTCCTGGACCCTAACACAACTCAGTTTTTGGGCTGTGAACCCGAAAAGGTGGAACCAATAACGGTGACTATGGCAAATGGAAACACACTCAGGAGTGAGTATTGGTGTCCTGGGTTTAAGTGGCAAATGGGGGACCTAAGTTATGAAGCTTCCTTCAAGATACTGCCCTTGGAGAGTTATGATATGGTCCTAGGTGTGGATTGGTTGGGAAAACTAGGACCTGTGACTTTTGATTTCCAGAAAGGTTTAATGTCTTACACTATGCAAGACAAAAAGGTGACCTTAATTGAAAATTGGAGAAGGGAACAACCCTCTCTGCACCTGATAAGTGTGGAGGCAATGATTAGAGGCTTCAGCAGTCAAAAGCATGGATTTATGGTAGTGTTATATGCAAATGAAGGTCCTGCTTACACTCAAGCGGGAGGAATAACATTGTTCTCCTTAGAACAACAGCTGTTACCCAAGGGGTCTCTCAATTACTTGAGAAGTACCAGGATATATTCAAACAACCAAGGGATCAACCACCTATCAGGGAGGTGGAACACCACATTGAACTTAAAGAGGGTTCTCAGCCTTTCTCCCTCATGCCTTACAGATATTCCTCTGCCAAAAGAATGAGATTGAAAAGTTGGTAGCAGAAATGTTGGAAACTGGGATAATAAGGCCCAACACTTCCCCTTTTGCCTCCCCAGTTCTGTTGGTGAAGAAAAAAGATGGATCCTGACGGTTTTGTGTGGATTACAGGCAACTTAATGCCTTAATCATCAAAAATAAGTTCCCTATTCCCCTCATAGATGAGCTATTGGATGAACTTAGAGATGCCAAATTCCATGCCACGTTGGATCTCAGGTAGGGCTATTTCCAGGTTAGGATTTATCCTAAGGACATTGAGAAGACTGCTTTTAGGACTCATTTGGGCCATTATGAGTTCATTGTGATGCCCTTTGGCCTCACCAATGCACCTGCCACTTTCCAGGATTTGATGAATAGGGTCTTTGCCCCCTACCTAAGGAGATTTGTGTTGGTTTTTTTTTTTTATGACATCTTAATTTATTCTCGGGACATGGAGTCCCACTTGAGGCACCTAGAGCAAGTCTTTGGAACCTTAAGGGAACACCAGTTGTTTGCTAAGATAAGCAAGTGTGAGTTTGCAGTGACCAAAGTAAGATACCAAGGGCACATTATATCTGAAGAAGGGGTGGCAGTAGACCCAGAAAAGATTGAGGGGTCCAGGATTGGCCCACCCCTACTACTATCAAGGGACTCAGAGGGTTCCTGGGTTTAACTGGGTACTTTCGAAAATTTGTCAAGGATTATGGTATGATGGCGAAGCCTTTGACCAAACTGCTTCAAAAGGATGCTTGGGGTTGGAATGCCAAGGCTAATCAGGCTTTTGAAGAGCTGAAAAAAGTCCTCACACAAACTCCAATGCTGGCTCTTCCAGATTTTTCAAAGGAATTCACTATTGAGACAGATGCTTTAAGCTCAGGAATTGGTGCAGTATTGACTCAGGAGAGTAAACATCTGGTCTATTTCAGCAAGGCCCTAGGTCCCAAAAGCCTAGCAATGTTTGTTTATGAGAGGGAATTAATGGTCATGGTGACTGTTGTTCAAAAATGGGCACCCTATTTAATGGGAAGGCATTTTACTATTAATACTGATCACAAAGCCCTCAAGTTCATTTTGGAGCAGAAGGTAATGAACCTGTTGCAACAAAAATGGTTGAGCAAGCTTATGGGCTATGATTACACTATACTCTACATAAAGAGAAGGAAAACACAGTGGCTGATTGCTTGTCAAGGAAATATGAGAGGACAAGAATGAATTCAAGGGGGAGGAATGTCAAGCTTCCATAAAGATACGTATTATTAGCTAAAATAAATTGTTATTAGATTATTATGCTCAGTATTTTATCTCTGCAGTTTTTAAATTATTCTAGCTATCATTTTACCAGTTGTACTAAGGGTGTAGGATAAGGACTTAACATGTGCACCCTAGTACTATATATATGAGTGGGCTGTTTTAGCCAAGGAACAGAAGAATATATATATCAAAACCTGAGCACGAGCTGTGCCTTTTCTCCCTATATTTCATCTGTTTCTCAGTCCCATTTCTTTCTTTTCTTAGTCCCAAATTCTGTCTTCTATTTTCTCAATCTCTATTTCTTGTCCCCAAGTAAAAGTTACATACCTGGGCTTGACATAGTGCCATATTTATTGTCCTTTTCTATGTTAGCACTTGTGGTTTAGTTTGGGCTGTAGTTATAAGTGTAAGATATGGTAAATTAAGAACAAAGATTACCATTCGGATTTAATGACTGGAAAATAGATAAGGAAATATATCTGACCTTAAATGGAAGTAATACCAATATGCCATTCAGATTTATGTATAAAAAAAGAGGGCATTTGCTCGTGAGTAAGTGCTTAATGTGTGGATGTGAGGAGATGGTTGATCATTAGCTTCTCCCGTGAGCCGGTGAGGAGTTTATGGACTTGTGTTCACGCTTTGTGGTATGGCTGGGTTGATGCCAAGCCAAGATAGGTAAGCAAAATCTTGCAGGCATGGGGTGATGGGAGGGCATGAAGGGGGAGTTGGTGCCATATGTCTTGCTATTTGGTGGGCAATATTTATAGAACAAAACCTTGGTACTGGGAAGAGCAAGACCGCTTGCCCGTGTTTGTTTTCTCTTCCTAATCCTTCTGTTCTTTGGCCTCAATGAGGTGTTTTAAGGTTTGATAGTGATTTTGTGGATTTAGTAGAGTTTGCTCTTGGAGTCTAATTTAGTTAATTTTTCGAGGTTGACTGTATTACAGTTTTATTTTTACATTTTCTGGATGTGTGCCTTCTCCTGTACTTTGTAAACTGTGTGCATACGAGGGTTGGCCTCTTTTTTTGGTGCCAGTTAATGAAATCATTTATTTACAAAAAAAAAATGAATATATTGAGTCTAGTTATTGATAACTTTAACTTCCTATATAAATGTGCCGAATAGTATTTTCTTACACATACTTCCAGCGATATATGTCCTGAAAATTGGTGTGCTTAAAGTTATTGATACTGTGATTTTACTTAATTGTGTGATTTTAGTAATTGATGGTTAATTAGTTTTTGTTACTTCTGCTGTCTTATCATGTTATATCCATTTAGTCTCCTGAAAATGTGGCAGTTGTGTGCTCTTTCAAGGTTCCTTTTCTTAATTAACTTCACTTTCCTAATTCACTTGTTTATTTATTGCTAGACATGCATTTGGATCAGCTGCGATAGTCATATTAAAGAGTATAAATGTTTCAGTGTTATCACATATAAGCTTCAAGCTACTTAAATGCTGTGAATGAATTTCAGTTAGAAGATTGCTATTTTCCTCATTCCCCTATTTGATTTTCCATTAGCATTTGTGTCATTCTAGTGTATATGATATGTGTGCTTGGCTTTTCCTGTTATATTAGTTAGTATTATGAAATGAAAGCTCTGTGGCTGGGGCATAATTGTAATGGTATAGTTCAGTGTTACCTGATTTGCGGTATGCTTTGGTATGCGGTACAGATACGGGTACGCGGTACGCTAAAATACCAGTATGCGATTCGTCGGGGGTGGACTTAGTAGCTATACTATTTAGATTATCTATATTCTAGTGTTTTTTATCATGCCCATAGTCTTTTATATTTATGTAAAACTATAGTATTTGTCAATAAACATGTATATATGCTTTGATTGATAATTTAGTAGCTCTAATAATACAATTAATATTGTTTTAATTACTTCTAAATCACACTTATTTATAGTATGTAATTAGGTTTGCTCAATATTGAGAACTGGTACGCGAAACCACCACGAATCGGTTCGTGAGAACTGATTCACGGTTCGCTTGATGACTTAGAGAATCCGGTAACCCCGGTATAGTTCATTTCCAGTGGAGGCTTGATTTATTCTCTGATGCCTTGTTTTCCTTCCAATGTATGACAAGTTTGATTCTATCAATTGCAGAATTGTGGTAGTCAATTCTCACCCTTGCAGAAATTGTTGCATTATTTGCAATAATGATCATTGCATATGTGGCAAAGTGTTTTGTGCTATCCGTCTGAAATTCTTGTGACTTTTGATATTAGCCTGTGCAAGCAAATGTTTTGTAATGTGGAAGCTTGGAGATGTATTTGATGTGGTTGTAGGAAATGATAATAGAGGCATCTCTTTCTTAAGCTAAAACTTTAGTGAACTATCTGACCTTATCATGTCTCACTCGGATATGGATGGAAGATTCTTTACTCCCTTTATTTGTTAAAGAGGTGGCCAGTTGATGAATACTGGATTTCTTACTTATGTAAAACTACTTGATGCTCTCTCCAACTCGTTTCATTGCTTGTACTCCGTAGAGAGTAGATATGGTTTCCTTTTTGCTTGTTCTAGTGTCTGTATCCCTGTCACTAACTGGTTAAAAGTATGGATCTCATCTGTAGTATTTGCTGACACCAGTTACTATGTTTGATTTGCTTTGCAGGTATCGCATACAAAGTGATAAGAAAGTTGCTATCTGTAGTGTGCATCCATCTGAGCAAGCCACGTTGCAGTGCTTAGGATGTGTAAAGGCCAAGATCCCAGTTGCCAAAAGCTACCATTGCTCCCCTAAATGTTTCTCGGATGCATGGCAACACCATCGCGGTCTGCACGAGCGTGCTGCTAGTGCCATAAATGATAACGGAAATGAGGAGGAAGAATTATATGGGCGCTTCAATAACTCAGGATCCGGAGGGTTACCTGCATCGCAATCTAATCCTAGCCTGACCAATGGCACGACACCTTTATACCCTGCAGCAGTTGCACAAAGAAGTGGAAGTGAAACATGGTTCGAAGTTGGACGCTCCAAAACTTATACACCAACAGCTGATGATATTGGCCATGTCCTGAAGTTTGAGTGTGTTGTGGTAAATGCTGAAACAAAACTAACTGTAGGGCATGTTAACACATTATTAACTTCTCGTGTCATTCCAGCTCCATCCCCTAGTCCACGTCGCTTACTTTCTGTCAGTGGGGTTGATGTGACGGGTCATATGGATGTGGATGGTCGTATAGCTTCTGCAGGAACTTTTACTGTTCTGTCTTACAACATATTGTCGGATGCATATGCAACAAATGAATTATATGGTTACTGCCCTTCTTGGGCTCTTTCTTGGCCTTATCGCAGGCAGAATTTGTTACGTGAAATAGTTGGCTACCGTGCAGACATTGTCTGTCTTCAAGAGGTACATAAGCAACTCAAGCTACATGGTTTGAGTAGATTGTAAGCATTTTTTATTCTTTTTTTGGGTGAATATACTACCAAGGTTCTAAAAACTGAGTGGGATTGAGTTATAAAATATGTTGGTTTTGAAGCTTTAGAACAGTGGGATTGAGTTATGAAACATGGTTGAGGGAAGAGTTGGTTGAAAAAATACTAAATATGTCAGTAGGTAGGCAGACATCATTTGTTGCTTTTAATTTTTCGCAATGGTGTTCCATTGATGTTGTGTAGATATGCTAAATTTTCAACTCTGAGTTGTCTACTTCAAAATTATTAATTTAGCAGAATATTCTCTAATGAACTTGACTGAATATGCTTTTCATCTTATTCCTTTCAGGTTCAGAGTGACCATTTTGAGGAATTTTTTGCTCCTGAGCTGGACAAACATGGCTATCAAGCTTTGTTTAAAAGAAAAACTGCAGAGGTTGGTTGACTGATAAGTCTTACAGTTCAGTGGCTTAAAATTATTGAGTTTATTAATCCACATCATTGCTGTTGGATGCAGGTTTTTAGTGGTAATGGTAATACTATTGATGGTTGTGCTACATTTTTCCGCCGAGATAGGTTTTCACATGTCAAAAAATACGAGGTGAGGATCTTTTTTTATTTATTTAAATTTTTAGTAACGTTGTATGAGTTCATCATTGTAATTGAACATATCCCTGCATGTAGGTTGAGTTTAATAAAGCTGCACAATCTTTAACCGATGCTTTGGTTCCAAATGCTCAAAAGAAAACTGCTTTAAATCGATTGGTTAAGGTAGCTTGGTTGAATTTTTGTCCTCCGGGTTTTTGGTTTTCAATTGACTCTTTAATGTTGTTTACAAATTAAAATTGGATACAACTTTCCTTTTTAGGATAATGTTGCACTGATTGTGGTTTTAGAAGCAAAGTTCAGTAATCAGGGGGTTGATAACCCTGGAAAGCGGCAGCTCGTTTGCGTGGTAAGAAAATAATGTCAGGCCTTCCATGTGTTGTAATTCTTATCTACTATTGTAATTACTTTTGGGGTTTGCGAGTGCATTTAAGGCTGGGGTTTGCGAGTGCATTTAAGGCTCTTATATTGAATAGGTTCCAGTTACTTGATATCTTCTATTTCTATTGTTTATATCACAGGACATGTGTCACATGGAAAACCATGAAATGACACTTGGCACTATAAGATCAAATCTATTTGAAAGATAGATCTCAAAATTAGGTAATAGTAAGTAGTAACTACAATTGAAACTTCCTTTTTTGTATTTTTCTCACAGGCCAATACACATGTGAATGTCCACCAAGATTTGAAAGACGTCAAGATTTGGCAGGTTATCTCAGGAGCTGCTCCTCTTTGACTTAAATATGTTGTGCTTTATTTGCTTAATTTTTGATATCTGTCTTTCATGTTTATAATCAGGTCCACACTCTCCTGAAAGGTTTGGAAAAGATAGCTGCCAGTGCTGACATCCCCATGTTGGTGTGTGGGGATTTTAATTCAGTACCTGGAAGGTATGTCGGTTCTTGAATATATTAAGTCATCAATTCATGGTAGTTTTCAGATTTCAATACAGAAAGAACACGTGAATTGTCATAAGTTTGTGTGCTGATATTGGACTTGATTGCAGCGCTCCTCATGCACTTCTTGCAATTGGAAAAGTTGATCCTATGCATCCAGAGTTAGCAGTTGACCCTCTGGGTATTCTTCGCCCTGCCTCAAAGCTATTACATCAGCTGCCATTGGTAATATAACTTTCTTGTGTTCATGCTTTAAGAGCTTGCTGCATGGATTCAAATATGCAATAACTAACTTCATGATGGCTTGTAAGGCAATAAGTTCATGAACAAATTTATTGGCTTCTAATGGTTAAAGCTGATTGTGGCATTCTTTCAAACCTCACTCAGGTCAGCGCATACTCGTCCTTCGCAAGGGTCGGAGCTGGTCTCGGATTTGAGCAACAGAGGAGGAGAATGGACCCTACTACAAATGAACCATTATTTACAAGTTGCACTAGAGATTTTATTGGAACCCTTGATTACATATTTTACTCAGGTATACATGCTATTTCATATTTGTTTCTTTCTTGTAGTCTGAAGTCGTAGTTACATTTTCTATCTTGGGATATTGTAAGTAATTAATGAATTTTTTTGTCACTCCAGCTGACACTTTAACTGTGGAATCTTTGTTGGAGCTTTTGGATGAGGATAGCTTGAGAAAAGACACAGCACTTCCTTCTCCCGAGTGGTCCTCCGATCACATAGCACTTTTAGCAGAATTCCGCTGCAAGCCTAAAACTAGACGCTTATGATGAGTTAGGGCAAGTTCTATTGCCATTTCTTTAACTTAGTTGTTGCTTTCGATCATTTGGCTTTGTTCTCCTTTCCCTTCATTTCCAGCATCCAAACAGAGATATACAACAAGTAGGGGTATTAAACAAACTGTGAGCCTTAACGAACAAGCTCGGCTCGAGCTTGATAAAAGGCTCGTTTAGTTTAACGACCAGAGCTTGAGCTCAGTTTGTTGAGGTAAACGAGCTTCTTTTCGAGCTGGGCTTCGCTTATTTACCGCTCATTTACATTAAGGGTGAAAACGGAGCTCAAGTTCGAAGAAAAAGCTCGTTTAGCTTTAGCTCGAGCTCGGCTCGTGTAACACCCTTAACATCAACAAGAATAACAAAACCAACTTGGTCATATCTTACTTTATTTACTTTGTACCCCATGTTGCTGATACCAATTTCTGTATATCCTGCAGGTCAGATGTTGAGATGAAATCCCCATAAGATAGAAGAAGCAATTGATAAAGATAGTTACTGTAAGAATGGTAGATCTTGGTCCGTACTGGGGGGCTATGGATCCTTGTGAAGTTGGTCTACTTTGTATTATGATACCCTTCACCCGATAGATAAATTGAGTATGCCTTGTTCAACTTCTTATCTTTTTTTTTAAAATAGAAATATAACCTCAGCTATACCGATGGTGCGGTATTATCTTGTGTACTAGTCAGATCTGATTTTCCTACAGCTGCTCTTTTGTTGTTCTCAATCTAATGGATATGGTCTTGAGCAGCATTATATAATCTTACTTTTCATGCTCGGGACAACTGAAAGGAGTTGGACATGTTTTTATTTTTTTTATTTTTTACCCTTTTTCACCTTGCAATCCAATTGTTTTGCAAAACCTTGATATAAATGAAAAGTATCTGGCAATCTGAGCAGGATGCCTTTGATGATTAAACACCCTACGAACCTTTTGCAAGGTGTGGCTGTTTGATTTATGTGCTTGTCTGGCTAATGGTGGCCTTTGATGCTTTTATTTACTGGTTTACCCTTACTGTGAGTAGCATGAATTAGGTAATTAGGATGGCATGGGAAATCCACATGGGCTTTAAGTGCATGCTTACAAATAAATTTGGTTGGTTGCTCTTGTTCCCTTTGGTGGATGCTCTACCGTCTTGTTTGGCTTTGTTGGCAAAGCTAATATTGGCAATACTTTTCATTAACCATTTTTGTTATAGCGATACAACAAATATTTATACTAACAGTTCAAAGAAGTATATTAGAGCCAAGAACATCAAGAATAATGTTAGCAACTTGGCTGCACTGATCAAAGTCGTAACTGTTCAAATATCGAAATCACAATCCTCAATGGTGGATATCTTAGTATGAATTTTCTTAAAATACATGCTATAATTTTGGTAAACCATATCTTGAGCGAGGGAAAGTTTTATGTATCAGTTGTAGGATCGGCACCCCTCGTTCAAAATTGCGTTATAGACTGCCGAATCGGTACATGGTACATCCAGTGATTAGAAGTTAACAATTGAGCTCCCAAAAACATGAGGGAACATGGTATCTAGGTATTCAGAAGAATGATTGCAGTTATAAT
>JAUMHB010000001.1:86000-96026 GCA_032359685.1 Pittosporum tobira
TTCCTTTTCATAATAATTACTACCACTTTTGAGATGATCGTGCCATATAGATTTTAAAATTCTTAAAAAAATATATTAGAATAATATATTTTTATAATATTTAAATTATAATTAAAAATATTATATAAATATATATTTTTTAAAAATTAATATATTTTTCACATATATTAAAATTTATGATATACAATTATAAAAAATTGTTATAATTATTACGCGACGGGGGAGAGTGTATGATAGAATTAGATTACTTGTTGAAACTGAAAGGATAAAAATTATTACAAAAAGAATAATTCCATTTCATTCTGTACTTCTGATTTGCTTGATTATTCTTTCAATATTTCACCGACGTATAAATGATCTGATTAACGTTCCCACCACACTATTACGCTGATCTGGTTGAGAGTTTACCTGATCTGAATCAAAGGAAAATAAATAAATAAATAAATAAATAATCCCCTTAAAATCTTTCCGGACCTAAAACTACTGTCAAAGTGTCTCACAGCCGTTTGATTGTCTTAAATTTTATCTGAAAAGCCAAGACACAACATAACTACAGAGAGACCAACCACACATAATCAGACTTTCTTATCCTCGTGTTTTCCCTCTTCGCAGTATAAAATGATCAGTCCCTCACTGCGAAGCAAACCCTCCCATAACCTATCTCTCTATCTCTTCTCTTCTCTCGAAAATTTACTGACAATGGAATCGGCATTGCTACCAGATCTGGGGACGGAGATAGTGATTCCGGTCTGCGCTGTGGTCGGGATCATTTTTTCTCTGGTCCAGTGGGTGCTAGTCTCACAAGTGAAGCTATCGCCGGAGGGGAACTCTTCGTCTCCGAGGAACAATAACAAGAATGGCGACAACGATTCCTTAATTGAAGAGGAAGAAGGCATCAACGACCACAACGTCGTCGTTAAGTGCGCCGAAATTCAGAATGCCATCTCCGAAGGTGAGCTTCATTTTTCGATCTCTTGTTTTTCTTCCAGATCTGACTGCTTGTTAATTTGTATGTATACGTTGTCGTTATGTACTCTGCTATCTGTCCTATATCCAAATTGATATCGGCGGTTATTTTTTAACTCCGTAATAGCAATATTTATCTGCTATCACGTGTTGCGCGTGGAGTATTTAAGATGATGGCATACTAATATATGTTACTTAATTAGACAATTATTACTTTGTTTATTAGCTGTTTTTGAATAATTTTTGTTAGGATTTTATAAGTTGATATAGGCATATTTTATTGATGCATGGGAAAGTTGAAAATTATCTGTGCTAATGGGATACTTATTTTAGTTAAATGTTATTTTTGTTAGTCTAAGTGGCTACACTTGTAAATCTAGGACGCTAAACATTAGTATGCGTGGGTTTGTTAATACTGTTACTAATTGAGTCAATTAGGATTGTATCTGGGTTTGTGTTTACAAGTTCATCGTGTATTTATGTAAATTTCACGGCAATGGAAAGAAACAAGTTCAGTGTGTATTCAATTTAAAGGGGAAAAGGTACATACAATGATATGTATCTTGCAGGATTAACTTTTTTAACAAAACAATGTTGTTTTCTCTGAAAATGTTGATCTTGCTGTTTTCTAGGATACAATGTAGTGTACAGTGGCCTTTCAATTTAATTAGTTGATGGTGACCCACTGATTATTATCTCTAGTTTTTTGTCTCACTTATCAAAAAAATTAAAAAGCATTAGTTTTTGTGTCAGCAAAACTGAATCTGTTGATTTGAAAACCTAATCATGGATGGCCGCTTCTTGTGCATTTGAAGCCTGGTTTGTAAATTAGCTTACTATTTGCCAAATAATGTATTGTAGAGTGGTTTTTGAGACTAAATGTTTATTGAGAATTTTTTTTTCTTTGAGGGTTTGGTTTATTATGTGCACGTTATTAATTTGTTAGGTTAAAATGAGTCGTATCTCTTGTGGTTTTATTTGATTATTTCTTTCTGATTTTTGTTCTCTCGTTTTCTTGACATTCTAGGTGTTACATTTGGTTAGTTTTATATAGTGCTTTTGTGCTCATTATAACTTTATGTTGACACGAATGTTACAGGTGCAACATCTTTTCTGTTTACGGAATATCAGTATGTCGGAGTTTTCATGGTTGCTTTTGCAGTTCTTATTTTCCTATTCCTGGGTTCTGTTGAGAGTTTCAGCACAAAGAGTCAGCCATGCACTTACAGCCCGTTGAAGTTGTGCAAACCAGCACTTGCCACTGCTGTCTTCAGCACCATATCATTCTTGCTTGGTGCTATCACCTCTGTTGTGTCTGGTTTCCTGGGGATGAAAATCGCTACATATGCTAATGCAAGAACAACTTTAGAAGCAAGAAAGGGTGTTGGAAAAGCTTTCATTGTTGCGTTCAGATCTGGTGCAGTTATGGGGTTTCTCCTTGCTGCAAATGGTCTTTTAGTTCTATACATTGTCATCAATCTCTTCAAGCTCTACTATGGTGATGATTGGGAAGGCCTTTTCGAAGCTATTACTGGGTATGGTCTTGGTGGATCCTCCATGGCTCTATTTGGAAGAGTTGGTGGTGGTATCTACACTAAGGCTGCTGATGTTGGTGCTGACCTTGTCGGGAAAGTTGAAAGGAACATTCCGGAAGATGATCCAAGAAATCCAGCTGTTAGTCAAAAAAAAATTATCTTTTTTCGATTAGGTCTCCAGGAAACTGGGAAATCAATAATAATCGATTTGTATGGTTATTTTTTGCAGGTCATTGCCGACAATGTTGGTGATAACGTTGGAGATATTGCTGGAATGGGGTCTGATCTTTTTGGCTCATATGCTGAATCATCTTGTGCTGCCCTTGTTGTTGCTTCCATCTCATCTTTTGGGATCGATCATGAGTTCACTGCAATGTGTTACCCCTTGCTCGTTAGTTCCATGGGAATCCTTGTTTGCTTGATAACAACCCTCTTCGCCACTGACTTTTTTGAAATCAGAGCTGTCAATGAAATTGAACCAGCCCTGAAAAAGCAGCTTATAATCTCCACTGTTCTCATGACTGTGGGAATAGCTATTGTTAGCTGGGTTGCCCTGCCATCTTCCTTCACAATATTCAATTTTGGTACTCAAAAAGTTGTGAAGAACTGGTAAGCTTGAAGTTTTCTCTTTTATATCTTTAAATGTACGCGAAATGTTAGTCTTATATCGATCTTTATATCCAGCTGTACTTGAACTTTCTCAAAAAGTTGCTAATGCTTTGTGAGTTCCATGATTTGGGTTTTCAGGGAGTTGTTCTTGTGTGTTGGTGTTGGTCTTTGGGCTGGACTCGTTATTGGCTTTGTTACTGAGTACTACACCAGCAATGCTTACAGGTATGCCTCATGGTAATGGTATTAGTTTATGCCACATGATGAAACAAGGCTCCTCATCATTATCTAACTCATTTTTATATTTGCATTTTTTGGGCAGCCCTGTGCAAGATGTTGCTGATTCCTGCAGGACTGGAGCTGCAACAAATGTTATTTTTGGCCTTGCCTTGGGATACAAATCTGTCATCATTCCTATTTTTGCCATTGCGATAAGTATTTTTGTTAGCTTTAGCTTTGCTGCCATGTATGGTATTGCCGTAGCTGCCCTTGGAATGCTGAGTACCATTGCCACTGGATTGGCCATTGATGCCTATGGTCCCATCAGCGATAATGCCGGAGGCATTGCTGAGATGGCAGGAATGAGCCACAGAATACGTGAAAGGACCGATGCCCTTGATGCTGCCGGTAACACCACTGCTGCCATTGGAAAGGTATAATAACATTCTTTATTGCCATTTTTGGTACTGCTGTTCGTATTAGTTGCCTTCTATTGATTAAGTTCATATTTGTGTAGGGATTTGCCATTGGATCAGCTGCTCTGGTTTCTTTGGCACTGTTTGGTGCGTATGTGAGTCGTGCAGCAATTTCGACAGTTGATGTATTGACCCCAAAGGTGTTCATCGGTTTGCTCGTTGGTGCCATGCTTCCTTACTGGTTCTCAGCCATGACCATGAAGAGTGTGGGAAGTGCAGCTCTTAAGATGGTTGAAGAGGTGCGCAGGCAATTCAACACTATCCCTGGTCTAATGGAAGGCACTGCCAAGCCTGATTATGCTACTTGTGTCAAAATATCAACTGATGCTTCTATTAAGGAGATGATTCCCCCTGGTGCCCTTGTCATGCTTACGCCTCTCATTGTTGGAATCCTTTTTGGAGTGGAGACTCTGTCTGGGGTTCTTGCTGGTTCTCTTGTTTCTGGTGTCCAGGTAACTTTAAATATTAATGGGAATTGTGAAATAACTTTAGATGGTCTTATTTGTATGCACATATTATTGAAGAACACACACACACACAGTCTCTCTCTTACTTTCAAACAATATTTGGCTAATCACTTGGATGTGCTTGTCAAAATCCTCTTTTTATGTTGTTGGATTGGCAATCTAGGACCATCGTAGTTTTACTTACCTGAAATCTCGTGTACAGATAGCAATATCTGCATCGAATACTGGTGGTGCCTGGGACAATGCAAAGAAATATATTGAGGTATTATTTGAATGCATGAAGAAAGTTAATTTTATTGTACTATATTTTTTTAATAAAATTGTTGAACTGATGTTTAAACTGTGAAATCTATGTCAGGCTGGTGCCTCGGAGCATGCCCGGACCCTTGGGCCGAAGGGGTCTGATCCACACAAGGCAGCTGTCATTGGGGACACAATTGGAGATCCACTGAAGGACACTTCAGGCCCATCACTCAACATTCTTATCAAACTCATGGCTGTTGAATCCCTTGTATTTGCTCCCTTCTTCGCCACTCACGGGGGCCTGCTCTTTAAGATCTTCTAAGGGGAGAAATGACCAGGAAAACACTCCTAATCGTCTTCCCAATCAGAAATTTTCAAGTTAGTGAGATATTTATTTTGATGATGATGATAATAGTGGTGAACTGATGATACGGAAGGATGATGAAAATTATCATTTCTGTTAGATGAGAGTCAAAAACTTAAGAGTGTTAGTTCTCTTTTTAGCTTTTAAAACACCTAGCCTAGTCTCTTTTTAGGTCAGCATGGACAAATCTGGTTCTTTATATGCCGGTTTTGCCTCCATGCTCTAGTGGACCTCATATGGCTAAAGTGAACTGAAATTTGCTGAATTACGGTCATCTGTTTCTCTATTTCTTCTCTTTTTATATGACTGAGTTTGGTTTCTGGGGTATGATATCAGTGCTGTTATTATGATTTGTTTACCAAAGTACTACTAGTGTAGTGTAGTGTTCTTTTTCAAGCTCAAGGACCTATGGCTTAATTGGCCAATTTTTTCTCCTTGTGTGTTACATTTTAAAATTGCAACATGTGGGTACTATTCATGTGTGTGTGTGTAAATATATATAATTATATAACACATATTTTATGAAAATCTAGTACACAAAGGCACGCAGTATTTGTGGAAAAATTAAAAAAAAATAAAAATGAAAACCATTTAACAGAGCTACATAAGACCATTGAGCTACATTAAGAACCAACCACAGGAGAGCCTCAAAAGAGAATCATATTTTTACCGAATGAAGTGCTCTCATCCCTCTGTTGTAATACTCAAAGTACGTTGTACCGTAGTCTTTGACACTCTCGTACAACCTTCGGCTTTCCCGATTAACCAAACCTTCCAGTGGCCCAATTTCCTTATCTGTTGCTGGATCATAGAACATGACAACAGAAATCCTCTCTTTCTGTGAGTTACTCAACACCCTATGCACTGGGCTCTTGAATATTCCGTTTGTCATTATCTGTCAGCATCAAGAACAATTGAAAAATTAAAACAGATGGTTCTTTCTTCCAGTTGCATGTTTTTCTATTCGTATAAAATCAATTATAAATGCCGCTTAAAACAATGTAGATACCCTCTTTTAATTTTTAAATAACAAGATACTGTATTAAAGAATGTAGTTACCTCCATTTGATCGCCCAAGAGGACTAGAAGGGCGTCGGGATTTGTGGGAACTGTATACCATTTGTCATCCTTGAGGATTTGAAGGCCTACTTCATTTTGCATGATAATGGTGTAACCTGTTGAATCTGAATGCGGTTTCAAGCCAAGAATGAGATCAGGCCTCTGACAGCAAGAGTAGTAGTTGAACCTTGCAGACAGCATTTCCCGGTCACCAAACTGATCCAGCAAGCAGTTTTCATCTAGATTTAGCGACTTTGCCATGATTTTGGATGTTATATCTGTAAACTTTTTCATCTTGTCGGTATATTCTTCTAGAATGTTCCTGTGTAGCGAAAAACAACTCTTACTGAAATATACCATTAACTTGTGGAAATGAAATCGTAAATGACCTGATGATTTACTATTATACCCCATGGTTAAGCTTATTTAGATTTACTGTTTTCAGTTAAATTTTCTGGAGAAGCTTATATGCTCACTGATAACATAACACTTACGCATCAAACTGTAAGGCTTTTGTGATGCTTGATGATTAATAGGGCGAGTGTTACAAATCATTTTTGATAGAATCTGTGAACGTGTTGAAAAAGTGGGTTCAAGTGCCAGAAAGAATTCGTTTTACAGTGAAAAGATTTTTCTCATATCTTTTTTTCTCTTTCAAACACTTGGGCTGAGATTATTGGTGGACACACACACACACACACACCTGAAAGATTTTGGATTCTCCGGCCAGAAGTTGAAGTTCCTTTTATCTTCAGGGCATACTACAAGAAAGAGGCGATCCGACCAATCAAGGGGCTGACCTTCTTCAGGGGTAGGATCAGCCCCATAACCTTCAAAGTCTGAAACTTTCTTGGCAACCTTCTTCTTTTCTTCCATAGGCAGTTTGAAGAATTCTTTCGTGACCTCTTGCAGCTTATCTACGAATGACCTTGAAATCCCATGACCTATTGCCTGCACATCCATAATTATTCCGTGAGATACTCTTATCTATGTACTTTTGATGTCCAGCTAGTAAATGAACATTCTCGAATCAGTAGGCTAACTTAAAACGAGGCAGTAGCCTAGTTAGATTCAAGTATTCAACGTTGGTCAATCATCAGTTGCTCGGTGATTTGTGTAGAAAGTATACAGTAAAAAAAAATTTAAAAAGTTTGGCAACAATTATCAGAAATATGTATAATAGCAACTAATTATATGAACTGATAATTGACTTCCAGTAAGTAATGAGTTTTGAGTTATTGAATACCTGAAAGCAACCCCATGAGGAAAGAGCAGATTTGAGTTTCTGTAATTCTTCTTCGCTTTTTTCTGTGCACGTTGCGGAAGGTGAGAGAAGGCTTAGATCAATGATCGGAATCGGCGATATTTTGGAACAATCCTCCTCATTATCATATTCATCACCATCTCTGCAAACGTAAAGTGCCGGTGGCTCCTCACCATTCAGGACCAGTTCTTGGACTCGCCTTGACAGTAACACCTCTGCTGAAGGGCTGGAAACTCCGGCCATACCGTCTGGTAATGTCTCACTTTGCGTTAGGTTGATGAAATTATATACTGTACTTAATTATTATTGTCGTCTTTTAATTATTTATTTATGTTTCTACAACAGTATGACAGAAAAACTTGTGAATGATGTTACTCCAATAATTCTACTTTAGATTATGATAAGATTATGATGATGGGAGCATAATTGGCGTCTTCTTACCTTGTGGACAATTCTGAGTCGTGTGAACTGACGAGTGATGAGCCTGGCATATAAGATGTCATTTTAGTGCAAATTAAATTTAAATTAACATAAAACTAATTAAATAAATTTATGTAGCTATATGAGACAACTGAAATATTTATTATTTATTATCGTTGTTATTATTAATACTTAAATTAATCTCACTTAAAAAAAAAAAAAAAAGAGAACAAAAAATTTACTTAAATTAATTAAAAAATAAAATAATTTCACGTACTAAGTGCGAAACACTCAAATCTAAAACCTCACACAAATAAAAAATTTCATCGCCTCATTGACATCAATGCGGAGATCAAAAAAATAACATCGAAGTTTCCTGCTAATTTGATCATTACCAATATCTACTCTAGTTGAATGTGTGACCACATACTACTTCAAATCACGACCATGTATACTTTGTTAAACGCTCTTTTAAGAAATATATTCTTTTCGAGTAAAAATTATTATAAAATATTTAATTTTTAAAAATATGTCTAATTTAAAAAAGGATGGGGTAATAAGGTAAGGTTATCAGTTCATATTTTTTATTTGTATTTTTGTCATTTTTTAGATAAAATTATCTTTCAACTCGATCTAATTCAACAACTCATTGATGACTAAAATAATTATTTCACTTAATTCATTTATCAACTCATTTAAGATTTTAATATATATATATATTAAATTATATAATTATTATATTAGCATCTCAACTCCTTATCTTCTACTACTATTTATATTTATTATTCTCTCTGTTTTATTAAAATAGTAACAATTTGACTTATTTGTATTCATCAAGACAAAGGGCAAACATATTTCATATGAGTTGGCTTTCATTGTAATTAAAGATGTCCAAAATGATTGGGGCTTGCTATCTGCCGTGGTCAAAGACCGGACCAATTCTGACCAGTCTATGGAAAGACAACAAAGGTCAAATGATTGATTTTTTTGGCAAAATATTGGGCCGAAAATCAGTCTAGTCTAGATCAGGCTTGAGCCCAATCACTCTTCAAAGACTAGTTCAAAATCCTTGTCACAAGCTTGCCAATATAAGCCTTACATGAGATCGATCCATGTGAATATATAATATATAACTATATGGATAACTGTACAACAAAATAATTATATAATAATTAATATATAACTAATTAATTACATAATATATTACTAAATCAATAAAAGTAGAACAATAAATTAATACTTAATGAAAGTACTATGAAAATTAAAAATCATATAAATTGTAAAAAAAAATAATTTTAAAAAAATAATAAATAAATAAATCTTAATTGAGGACCGTTCTAGGACCGACAGTACTTAACATGCCACATTATTTGGTCCATAATTTGGTCTGGTTGAGCTTGTTTAAATCAAAAGACTAATTTGATCTGGGTCAAGCATGTCAAACCGATATTTTTGTGCTCCTCTAATTCTAATACACTACTTCAATACTATTTTAAATGACAAAAAATTTAACAATTTTTTAGACGGATTTTAAGATATTCTAAATGTTTATACTTCTTCCATACCAAAAAAATTAATAAAACTTCTTTTAATAAAATAGAAAAAGATCAAGTTACAAAAAAATTGAGTATCCATGTAAAATTATTTTATTTGAACATACCCGTACAATATATGCACTCCTGAGTTGTTTAAAAGAAAGAAAAATCTGAATCCTGCTGTATCAATTAAGGCGTTATTTGAAACTGATTATAACTTATTTTTAAAAATAAATTATATTAAAAATATTTATTTTTTGTTAATTTAAAAAAATATATATAGATTGAGTATAACATTATTTTTAGTTTATTTGAAGAAGTTGGTCAATAAAATTTTTTTTTAATGATAACTTATTTTAGTTAAAAAATAAATTTTAAACTATTTTGAAATAAATTATGGTAAACAGAGCCTAAGTAGATCGAGAGATTCTTCTTCTTTAGCTTTTATCTCCATATCAAGCAAACATTTTTTTAACTTGTTTAATCAAACATCACATTAATATGAAACTCACTAATCACAATTAGTTAGTCACTAATTCTCCAATGAAACCCAGAAAAATGAAGAGGAACTAGAACTTTATTCCTCACTAATCACAAGATGTTCTAGCACTATACTATCATGAATTTATTACAAGTATTAAATAATACTATTACCTATTTTTTAATTAATCAACTAATTACCTCGAGACAGCTATAATGATTGGAATAGTATTTAAATGTCCTGCACCTCTAAATAAAAAGTACACTGGAAACAGGTAAAAAGAATACTCAAAATCCACCCTCCGGGTAAAAAGTGCAGTTCTGGTCCGTTTTCGGGGAACATGGATCGGGTCTCCAGTTCCATGGAACATTTGGTAATGGATCTGTCA
>JAUMHB010000001.1:96126-113265 GCA_032359685.1 Pittosporum tobira
CACATCTTATCTTTAACCTTATATATATGACAATGAATGGACTTTGTATTTTTGTATACTCAACAAAAGAATTGTTTTTTCTTATTTAAGTATTGAAAGTAGTAGTTTGAAAAAAAATATATGCGATTCGAAGAAATATATTAATTTCTAATAATTAATATTAGTTTAAACATAATAATTAATTTCTAAAGCAACCGGTACCGTCTGATATTCATTCATCCCACTCTCTGTTCATCTCATCATATCAATGGCGATATTTATCGAGTATGTCTATCTGTGTACTCCATTACTTTTAAATTGTTGTTTATAAATTAAATTTAATTCTAACAAAAAATTTAAATTTAAAATTAAATTTAAATTATAAACAATAATTTAAAAAATTATACCAAACTAACGTTGTGTATCTAGAATAAATCTTTTTAATTAACAAAATATTTTATATAATACAAAGAGCCGAGAGTGGCCGGAAAACACTGGCATTGGCTCCGAATTCTGACGCAAATAGACATCTTTGGGCTTAAACCCCTCCCCCCTTCTCTCTCTAAGGTGTGATCTGTGCAAGTATAGAGCTGGTTCTCAATTGATCCCACTACGGTCTCTTTTTATCTTCTTTAAAATTGGACGAACCCTCATAATTCCAGGTACCACTCTCTAATAAATCTTTTTCCTTTTTTTTGTGGAAATTTGGGTTTAAATTCAGGGTTAATTTGCTAATAGGAATCTGAAGGTGTATTACATGTATAATTACGTGCATGTTCTCTTTACTTGTTTAGCTGCCAAATGCCATGATTTTCTTTTCTTTAAAAATATATGTAACTTTGCCTTTGGTGATTTCTTGGCAATTGGGATGTGAGTATTAGGTGAAGGTATAATTGGGTGTGAAACTGTAGCTGTCAATTTTAAATTAGGAGCTGATTTTGTGTGTTTGGTCAAAATCTTGGATATGAAAAGTTATAGCTGTGTTTGGGGTTTTTAATTCAGAAATTTGATTTTAATTCTATCAGGATCACTGTTATTTTTGTAGCTATGGTTGACTGAAAATACAGCTTGCATCTCAAACCTGTTAAATGTGAGGATTAATGGCTTTGAATTTTAAAATAATTATCTATTATTGGGGTTGATGCTTATTCTGTTTTAGACGGTGGTTTCTTTAGTTAGTTTTCGTTGAGACTGATTTGTACTCTTGAATCGATTCATTCTCAGGTTGTGCTCTGCTGGATTTCGTTTAATCAGTTTGTTTTACTTAATAGTCTCCAAGACTTCCGAAATTAGTTTTCTTGGAGGCGCTTATGTGCTTCACAATTATATTGAGCCAAAATCCTGAGATATGGCAAATGGAAAGATTAGGGGGAAGCTTCGAAGGAGCAGTCTTTACACATTTGGATGTGTTAGGCCACCTCCTCCTGATGAGGCTGAGGGGCCACATCAATTCCAAGGCCCTGGATATTCACGAATTGTATACTGCAACCAACCTTGTCTCCACCGAAAGAAACCTCTTAAATACTGCTCAAATTACATATCAACGACAAAGTACAACATCGTAACTTTCATACCCAAGGCAACCTTTGAACAATTCCGGCGTGTTGCCAATGTTTACTTTCTCCTGGCTGCAATTCTGTCGCTTACACCTGTTACTCCATTCTCACCTGTCAGTATGATTGCTCCTCTGGCTTTTGTGGTTGGGCTTAGTATGGCAAAGGAAGCCATGGAAGATTGGCGAAGATTTATACAGGATATGAAGGTTAATCTGCGGAAAGCTAGCCTTCATAAAGGGGATGGGCTATTTTCTTATAAGCCGTGGATGAAGATTCAGGTGGGAGATGTGGTAAAAGTAGAAAAGGATCAGTTTTTTCCTGCAGATTTATTTCTTTTATCATCTAGTTATGAAGATGGGATATGCTATGTGGAGACTATGAACTTAGATGGAGAGACAAACTTGAAGGTTAAAAGAGCTTTGGAGGTAACTTTACCTTTGGATGATGATGAATCTTTCAAGAATTTCACTGGAACAATAAAATCTGAAGACCCCAACCCTAACCTTTACAGTTTTGTTGGTAATCTTGAAATTGACCGCCAGCTGTATCCCATCGATCCCAGTCAGATTCTGCTCAGAGATTCAAAGCTTAGGAATACAGCATACGTTTATGCAGTTGTAATATTCACTGGACCCGATAGCAAAGTCATGCAGAATGCTACAAAATCTCCTTCCAAAAGGAGCAGGATTGAAAAACAGATGGACAAAATCATTTACATACTCTTCACTTTCCTTGTGCTCATCTCAATAATTAGCTCAGTGGGATTTGCTGTGAAGACAAAATTTCAGATGCCGGATTGGTGGTATTTGCCTGCAGACACAGACCTTTACAATCCTGACAGGCCTGACTTGTCGGGCTTTTATCATCTGGTCACTGCTCTTATCCTTTATGGATACCTAATACCCATCTCTCTCTATGTTTCTATTGAGCTTGTGAAGGTCCTGCAAGCAAAATTCATTAACCAGGACATACACATGTACGATGAAGAGACAGGAACTCCTGCTCAAGCTCGGACATCAAATTTAAACGAGGAGTTAGGTCAGGTTGACACGATTCTCTCAGATAAAACTGGGACTTTGACCTGCAACCAGATGGATTTTCTCAAATGTTCCATTACTGGAACTGCATATGGCAAGTCTGCTAGTGAAGTAGAAGTTGCAGCTGCAAAGCAGATGGCGATGGACCTCGATGGGCAGGATACCGAGCTTTCAAGCAATCCCACCCGTAGAAATAGTGCTGCAGATATTTCACGGGAAAACAACCGGCGCAGTTCTGGGCCGTCGGAAATTGAGTTGGAGAGTATCATTACTTCTACAGATGAAAAAATCCACAAACCTGTGATCAAAGGGTTTAGCTTTGAGGATAGCCGCATCATGAATGGAAATTGGTCCACAGAGCCCTACGCGGATGGCATTTTGTTATTCTTCCGGATACTTGCAGTTTGCCACACTGCAATCCCTGAGCTAAATGCGGAGACTGGCAGCTTTAACTACGAAGCAGAGTCACCAGATGAAGGAGCTTTTCTTGTCGCGGCAAGAGAATTTGGCTTCGAGTATTGTAAAAGAAGTCAAACAAGCATATTTGTGCGTGAAAGAATTCCTTCTTCTCAAGAATATGTCGAAAGGTCAGTGCATGTTAAATTTGCTTTTACATTCGTTCACCTTGGATAGTTGGATTAGATGACTTGGCAAAATCATATATTTTCTGAAGTCCTTTTTTCTTACTTACCAATAAAAATTAATATATATATTTCCTGGAAAATATCAGGGAGTTCAAACTACTCAATCTGCTGGATTTCACTAGCAAAAGGAAGCGAATGTCTGTCATTGTAAGGGACGAGGATGGACAGATTCTTCTGTTGTGCAAAGGCGCTGACAGGTCTGGCTCTAGACCTGTTGTTTTTTCGTTCAATAAACTCCTACCTTGATATATTTGATTCTAGAACATGTATATTCAAAATATATCTTTTGATTTTGAGATTTAGTGCAGTTTCTGTTGTTTGTATTATTATTATTATTATGCAGCATTATCTTCGATCGCTTATCAAAGAATGGGAAAATGTTTGAAGAAGCTACAACTAAGCATCTGAATGAATATGGGGAAGCTGGACTACGTACACTAGCACTTGCTTACAAGAAGCTCGAAGAGGCTGAGTATTCTGCTTGGAATGAAGAGTTTCTTAAAGCAAAGACTTCTATTGGTGGCGACAGGGAGGCAATGCTTGAACAAGTATCTGATATGATGGAAAAAGATTTGATCCTTCTCGGTGCAACTGCTGTGGAGGACAAACTACAGAAAGGGGTAATTTATTTACTATTAATTGTTTTTCTCCTTCTGTTTATTTGGGTTTCTTTCTAACTAAGTTGTTGTATCTCAACACCAGGTGCCACAGTGTATAGATAAGCTAGCACAAGCTGGTCTCAAGATCTGGGTTCTGACGGGTGATAAGATGGAAACTGCAATCAACATAGGGTATGTTTGTCTCTGAGTAATCCAAAGTCACTTTGTTACTTGTTTTTCCATTTAAGGTTCTCCAATAACTAAAGCACTTATTTTCCTGATGCAGATTTGCATGCAGTCTGCTTCGACAAGGCATGAAACAAATCTGTATAGCAGCAAATGTTGACATGGTCTCCCATGATTCCAAACAGGTACTTGTTTTAAAAGCCTACCCAAAATTTCAGGAATGTATGTATTTTAATCACTATAGGTCTAATTTTGGTTTGTTGCTGATCAGGTAGTAAAGGAGAACATTTTGATGCAAATTGCCAATGCCTCCCAAATGGTTAAGCTTGAAAAGGATCCTCATGCTGCGTTTGCCTTAATTATTGATGGAAAAACGCTAACTTATGCTTTGGAGAATGATATGAAGCACCAGTTCTTGAATTTGGCAGTTGATTGTGCATCTGTGATATGCTGCCGTGTCTCTCCTAAGCAGAAGGCGCTGGTAAAATACTTTTATTCACTGTAAAACTTGTCTTATTTCTCTCATTTCTGCTATTGAGTTTCAACAGGAATATTTATTGCTGTTACAATTATGATCATTTAATGTTTTTTGAACTCCAGGTAACGAGATTGGTAAGAGAAGGAACCGGAAAGACCACTTTAGCCATTGGAGATGGCGCAAATGATGTTGGAATGATTCAGGAGGCAGATATTGGTGTTGGCATCAGTGGGGTTGAAGGAATGCAGGTCCGTAATATCTCCATATGTTTTCTTTTAAAAGTTTACATCTTGATTTGGTTATTCTGGAATTTGTTGTTGCATAGACTTAAGCAGCTAAGATAAGAAGTTTTTCTTGCTTTGGATTTTTATTTTTTTTGGACATAATTCTCAGCTTTTTGCAGGCTGTGATGGCTAGTGATTTTGCTATTGCACAATTTCGGTTTCTGGAGAGACTTCTGGTGGTCCATGGCCACTGGTGCTATAAGCGGATAGCTCAAATGGTAATAACTAAAAAGTGGCAAATTTGTTATTCGCATAATTTAGGACTATAAGTAAATAACAATCAAATATTGAACTGGAATTTTCTACATTCAGATTTGTTATTTCTTCTACAAGAACATTGCCTTTGGCCTTACTCTGTTCTACTTTGAGGCATTCACTGGATTCTCTGGGCAATCGGTTTATGATGACTGGTATATGCTGCTATTCAATGTCGTTCTTACCTCATTGCCTGTCATATCACTTGGCGTATTCGAACAAGATGTTTCTTCTGAGGTCTGCTTACAGGTCAGTCAGTCCTGTGTCGACTTTTTTTTTATTTAATTTTATTAATAAATTATTTCAAACATTTTTTTCTCTCTTTTTCTTCTTTAAACACAAATTACTTGTGACTTGCAGTTTCCAGCACTATATCAGCAAGGACCCAAAAACTTGTTCTTTGACTGGCATCGGATATTTGGGTGGATGGGAAATGGTCTCTATTCCTCCATCGTTATTTTCTTTCTAAACATTATCATCTTTTATGACCAGGCCTTCCGCTTGGGAGGCCAGACTGCTGACATGGCTGCTGTGGGGACCACAATGTTCACGTGCATTATATGGGCTGTCAACTGCCAGATTGCACTCACAATGAGTCACTTCACATGGATACAACACTTTCTTGTCTGGGGAAGCGTCATCACTTGGTACCTATTTCTGTTTATATATGGCATGATGTCACCTGCTATTTCTCGGAATGCGTTCAAAATTCTGATCGAAGCCCTCGCTCCTGCACCGTTATACTGGATTACCACTCTCTTGGTAACAGTCACGTGTAATCTGCCCTACCTGGCTCACATATCTTTCCAGAGAGCGTTTAATCCGATGGATCATCACGTTATCCAAGAAATCAAGTACTACAAAAAGGACGAGGAGGATCGAATTATGTGGAGAAGAGAACGGTCCAAAGCTAGGCAAGAGACCAAGATAGGGTTCACGGCTAGAGTAGATGCAACAATCAGACAGTTAAGAGGCAGATTGCAAAAGAAACATTCTTCAATGGGCCCACATGGTGTAATATCCCCTTGATTATTATTATTATTATTATTATATATTTTCTAGGTTCTGTTTTGTTTTTAGGGTTTTGGCCGTTTTCAATTTTGTGTAGTGGCCATTTTTCAATTCCATTGCTCACGAGTTTTGTCCAGTATAGTTGGGGTGGTTAAGTGATACATTTAGGTTAGAGAGAGATGGTTGTACAGGATTTCTATACATGATCAGATTGCAGCTTATGAAAATATTTGGTTGATGTCTCAACCAAGAACATATTTCCTTGTCTTCTTTAGCTGGTATATACCTCGTATCCATAGCCCTGTTTGTCACATTGATCACTTCATAGCTCATTTTTTTAAAATAAATTATTTTAGAAGTTTTTGTTTTCGTTGATTTTGAATAAATTATATGTTGAATACAACCGTGTTTTTAACTTCTTTATAAATGGTAAATATTTTTTTTTAACAATTTGTAATTTTTTTTTTAAACTAATAAATAAGTTTTAAGTTGTTTTAAAATAACTTGTAACAAATTGATTGTTATAATTTAAAAAATTATTACCAAAGATAAAAATAAATAATGTGAAAAAATAGCAATTATTGTCATATTGTTTGACGGTACAAAGGTTTTTGGGTTGAAATCTTATTCTACCTACTCGTCGTGAACTCTCTCTTTTCGGGCAGAGAAATTCTTCTTCAATAATGCTGTGGCTTTGTTTACATGTAAAAACATTATCTAGTTCAACTCATATGAATTTTTGACATTACACCTTAAAGACTATAGTTTCTTATTCAAAATAATCTTTTAACTGTCATTTTATTTTTGGGTTGGTTTGATAAAACTTTTTAAACTCAATTTGCAACTTAAATTTAGCTCCAATAAAAACATAAAGTTAGATTTAAAGTGTAAACACAATTTTCCGAATATGCATTTAATTCCACAAAATATGATTTTTTTTACTACGTTTAAGTTTCATAATTTTTTGGCATAATTTATTTCAGAATAACTTATAACTTATTTGTTAATTAAATTTTTTTTTGAGTTAAAAAAAGTACTTGTTGACTAACTTTTTAAAGTAAGTTGATAATATTGTTATACTTAACCTATAATTTTTTTAATTAATAAAAAAATTAATTTTAAAGTAGTTAATTTTTAAAAATAAACTATAATTCGTTCCAATAATTGGCAACGTTATACAAATTATAACCAAATAAATCCACAAAAAGTTGAGTTTACAATTTAAACTCAAATTGAATTTAAGTTATAAACTCAATTTTGTAAACACACATTTAACCTACAAAACATAAATTTTGTTACGTTTTAGCATTATAATCTTTAAAATTTTGTGTTATCTGACTATATATCACACAAGCACTATATGTATGTAGCTTGTTTATCACAATTTAATTAGAATAATTTATACTTATTCTAATAAATAAGTTATTTTTAAAATATTTATTTTAATTTATTTTCAATAAGTTATGAATTAAATACAGTATTCCACCGTGCAAATGAAAAACATTTTCGTAAGTATTTTTTTTAACTTATATCTTGCCCAATATTTTAAGTTTATATTTTTAATTTATTTGTCCAATAAAAGAGTTTATTCTCATAATAAACTATTTATAAAGTTGTGCTAAACACGAGACTCATGTTTATTAAATAACTTATTTAAATTAAATTAATAGATAAATTTAAAAACTAATTTAAATCAAGCTATTACATAAAAATTTATTTACTAGTTTAATTCAAACAATTTATTCACTAAATTAAAGTCCCTTGTTTTACACAATTTAATTTAAATAATTTAAAACAGTTGAAATACAGTAGCATTAATAAAGATTTTCATAAAAATTGTTGAAGTATAAATGTATTTTTGATTTTAAATAAAAAGTAAAAAGTAAAAGTAATTAGAGAGTAAAAAGTAAAAAAAGTTCCATTGCATCAAAGCAACGAGGAGCGGCGATATGATGGTGACGATACTTTCTCTCTCTATCTTCCGCATTGTTTCTCTGTCCTCTTACTCTGCAACCTAAACCTCCATAAATTCATCTCACATAGCCTCAATTATCTTGTCATTTTCGCATCGATCTCCTCTCTCTGTCGGCGAGGAACCTCGACTCCGTTCTGCGATGAATTTTTCTCGATCGTCCGATTTGCAAGTCGTTGGACCAATTTGATTTGATTTGATTATTTATTTCAGTTTCATGAGTTATTAGGGTTTTAGTTTATACATAAGGTTTCGAGCTGAAATGGAGCCTCGTGTCGGTAATAAATTCCGGCTTGGTCGGAAAATTGGTAGCGGCTCATTCGGAGAGATCTATCTTGGTTGGTTTGTTTATTGATGTTGACGAATCAAGCATCTTAAAGTTTTAATCTTGTTTGTTCCTGATTGATTGTTGATAAACTATAATAATTGTTTTTGCTTTGCAGGTACTAATATTCAAACAAATGAAGAAGTAGCTATTAAGCTAGTGAGTATTTCTTCTGTTTTGTACTTTTCACATAATTATCTGAGTTTTTGTCTTTATCTGACTAGGAATTTATGGTTTAATAATTTTTTATTGGCTGTGAAAATTATCTAAATTGATATGTTTGCTTACGGTACTACACATGGAAATTCGAAATTCTATCTGTATACAATGAAATGCTATAAGCGGAGTTGAGAATGTGGGTGTGTGGGTGTGTGTGTGTGGGGTGGTGGTGTTTGGGTGTGTATCCATTTCTTTCATACATATGGAAATTGTGGAATTGACCATAAACACATTTTAGCGCCTAATGCATTGCCTGACCTGCCAACACTCATTGTGTAAATAACGCAAGACAAAATTTTGCCTATAATGCTACGACTAGAGATGTTTATTTTAGTTTTTAAATTTGTTTTGGGGGGGTATGCATCTGGTAAAACCACCATTAGATTATTTATGTGCCGGCAAACTTTTACCGATTGAAGTTCTGTACTTGACCAATTATTTTGTTTCTTAATTTCTTCTCCTAGGAAAATATCAAGACCAAGCATCCTCAGTTGTTATATGAATCAAAGTTGTACAAAATACTACAGGGAGGAAGTAGTGAACTTTTCCTTTAATCCTGTTCTTATATTGTTTTCTTTCATGTTTCCATGTCTGATACCCTTGTCTTTTGTCTATGATTTATAATTTATAGCTGGAATTCCAAATGTAAGATGGTTTGGGGTTGAAGGAGACTATAATGTTCTCGTAATGGATCTGCTGGGACCTAGTCTCGAGGATTTATTTAACTTTTGTAGTAGGAAGCTGTCTTTGAAGACAGTTTTGATGCTAGCAGATCAGATGGTATGGTTTTATCTCTTGCAAAAACATATGTTGATCATCGTTGAATATTAATTTGTCTTTCACCATTTTGTGTTGTATATATGTTTGCCAGATAAATCGGATTGAGTTTGTTCATTCAAAATCGTTCCTTCATCGTGATATTAAGCCAGACAACTTCCTTATGGGACTAGGAAGACGTGCAAATCAGGTCTGTGCTAAAATTCTTGGCTCCTATTTATTTCTGCTCGCTATTATTTTCTGACTCTTTCATTGAATACCATCCAACTGGTGTGTAGGTTTACGCCATTGACTTTGGACTGGCCAAGAAGTATAGGGACTCTTCAACTCATCAACACATTCCATATAGGTCAGCTCCTTGCATCATTTCAATTATCGAGTTTTTTTAATGCTTATCTATTGTTGGTATTCGTTGGTTATCTAATTGATTTATTTCAAAACACATTATAATGTATACGTTTCTGTTTTACTATATGCTTATATGTGTTGGACACTCAATAATTGAATTGTTGATTTGAAACTTATATATTGAGATTTTCATACTTTCAAATGCAGAGAAAATAAAAATTTAACAGGAACAGCAAGATATGCTAGCATGAATACTCACCTCGGCATTGGTATGCTTACTGCCTGCAGCCTGCTTAATTTTTTTCCCCTTCTTTTTATATTTTTTTTTTGCCAGTCGTATAGTTAGATATTACTATTAAGCTTATGTCTCAAAGAAGGTTTCTTTTTGTGGTTTTGTGTTTTTGTGTTTTCTTCTTTTTAGAACAAAGCCGGAGGGATGATTTAGAATCACTTGGATATGTTCTTATGTATTTCTTAAGAGGAAGGTAAACACTTGAATTTCGGTTTATCCGTTTTCATTGCACTCTTGATTACCTTAATATTTATTTATTCCTGTATATGTTTCTCCTTTCTGTAGCCTCCCTTGGCAGGGATTGAAAGCGGGAAACAAGAAACAAAAGTATGAGAAGATCAGTGAAAAGAAAGTTTCAACTTCTATTGAGGTAATCTTTTGTTTGTTGAAAAGTATTCTGATGCTAGTGAATGTGTATCGATCACGAAACTGACGTTAGAGATAATTGCTCAACTCTTAGGCTTTATGTCGAGGATATCCTACAGAATTCGCATCATACTTCCATTATTGTCGTTCATTACGATTTGATGATAAGCCAGATTATGCTTATCTGAAGAGAATCTTCCGTGACCTTTTTATTCGTGAAGGTTGATATATCCATATACTGTAATGGTATTTATGCTAAATTTAGTTTTATCTGTGTCATCAATCTGAGAAGTTATCTTCTTGCTTCAGGCTTTCAGTTTGATTACGTGTTTGACTGGACAATTTTGAAATACCAGCAATCACAACTTGCAAATCCTCCCTCCCGTGCTCTTGTAAGTTGCATATCCTTGTGGGAGTTTGCCTACTTTGGTCAAGTCATACTCAACTAATATGATGATCATGTGAACAGGGGGCTACTGCTGGAACAAGTTCTGGGATGCCACCAGTTGTTGGCAATGTTAATAAACAGTCAGGTGGGTCTGGATATCTCTTCCACTCCTGGTTACTGACGTTGTGGACCCGACTTAATTGTGTTTGTATTAACTCTTTATTCAAACGAACCAGCTGCTTTTAGTTGGGTGATTTCTGAAGGTGTAGCTACAGTTGCTCTACATACCCTTCTCTGTGTGATATGTATTCACTCAAGTCTTGTGCGAAATTGTTTTTTATTATTTAGTGAAATACTTTTTTTGGGGGGTTTCTACATTCTTTTTATGGCATGTGGTGCTTTGTTGGTTCTTAATATGCTAGGGGCTTAAACAATCAATGCTTATTACATGCAGGTGGTGATGAAGGTAGGCAAACTAGTTGGTCGGCAAATCCCTCTCATAGTAGAAGTACTGGACTGCCTTTTATGTCTGGGCCCTTGTCTAAACAAAAAAATCCAGTTGCTAATGATATTGGCGGAAGCAAAGAAGTAAGTGTTGTTTTTACTCCTACAAAAGAAAAAACGGAAAAAGGGCAAGTCGTCTATTAAACGTTAATGCTCCAGGCACATGTAACCGATGGCTCCTAGAATGACTGTTTACAGTATTGACTTTGGCATCAATCAAAATAAAATAAATTCACTTCAAATTTGACTTTTAGGATTTCACAAATGTGCTATATTATAGGTATTTCTAATTTTGGAATGGAGGGAGTACCTGTTAGGTCTTAAGGATCCACTTTGTACACTCTTGTATGTTTTTCCCAAGTTATACTTTTGGTAGGGGAATATGGCTAATCTTCCTTAGGAACAATAAAATCATCATTGCTGGCATCCTGTCTGTGCGAGTATCCTCTGTGCTAATTGATCTGTGTTTCATTTGCTTCAATATATAATTGACCTTGAATTATTGATCTGCTTCTTCTGTTTGCTACTTGACTTGGGCCGTGGGCTGGTGCAGTTATCTAGTTCTAATTTTCTGCGAACAAGTGGATCTTCAAGGCAGCCTGCTGTCTCTAGCAGTCGTGAGCCTGCAGTAATTGGTGGGAGGGCTGACCCAGACCCATCACGTGGCCGCTCAACAGATGCAAAGATTTCTAGTGCAGCCCAAATAAATTCACCACCAGTTGTATCTTCTAGTAGAAACCCTTCCTCTAACATAAAGAAATTTGAGTCCACTCTCAGAGGATTCGAAGGCCTTAATTTTAATGATGAGAGGTTGCATTCTTAGCTGCTGCTTCACTTGCCCACTCCCACTTCGCTGCTTGTAAATTTTGAAAAGGGTGTATGTTGTTTCTGCATATTGTTTTTGAGGAAACTTGCTATCAGGTAGGAGTTGGGTACATATCTGAAAAACGATACAATAAGGAAAGAGGTCATATGGTTACAGATTTCCAGCCAACAAGTCTTTCTTGTCAATGGCTCTGGCATTCGCTTTCTTTGGGCATCTCTAAAGCCCAGGCCGTCTTCAGTAACGTGAGCAATGTCTCGTATCCGTAATATGGGTGAGGAAAGCCATTGTATTGATTTCTCTTTGGCCCATTATGAAGCATGGGTTTGGGCTCTGTGCTGTGTGCAATAAATTTTTTGTTTCAGATACCCCTGCTGTAGGTGTTCGGTTTTCTTGATATAGCAACTTTCTAACAACTTCATTTTGTTGTCGTAAAAACTTCATTAGAAAATACATAGTAGAGTTCAAAGTGCCTGTCCCTGACTAATACAGTATGATAGAACACAGGTTCTATGGAGCAACTTACTTTGATTAATACTTCCTCTATTTCACTTTAATAGGCGTTTTAGGAGGAAATTAGAATTTCATTTAATGTTAAGCTGTTCACTTTCAAGATAGATTTAATTGTTTTTTATTTTTTATTTTCAAGGGATAATTAACTCTTACTTTTCTACTTTATTTATCTGATTGGTTTAAAGAAAAAATAAGTTGTATTGTATTAAATGTGAATCAAGATAACATTAATATTTAAAAAATTATCTAATCGATTATTAAGAACATTAATTGTCTTTTTTAATATGCGTGTTATTATATTAAGAATAGAGGACGTAGAAACTATTTGCTCTTTGCTTTGCACGAACTCCAATTAAACACTAATAAGGAAATGAAACTATGAATTAGGCCAACTAAATGTAAATTGTCAGGAAGACCAAGGTGTGAAAAAGAAGCAGATGCCTTGGTAACTCGGTCAACCAATTACATGCATCTTGAACAACCAAATTCTCTACATCATTATCTATGTTCACCTACTTCAGATTTCTTCTAAAGAGATATGCTGCAGATATCAAATCTGCCAAACACCAAAATCAAATGACACCATTCAGCACATAAAAACAGCTTGTTAACTTTGCCCTCACTTGTATCTATCAGTCATAAGGTGCTTTACTCAGAAGGAAGCGGAAACATCGTGCAAAAGATGCACTTTTACAATCTTCAGACCGACTAAGTTTCAGAGGAAATATGTGTAAAGATCTTCCTGCTGCTACTTGTTGCTCTTCCCTACAGCATAGTGGTACCTGCAAATAAAGGCAAGGCCGCCTTGTACTGACACCCCTTACATGCAAGTTGCATCTTTCAAATAAATTGAAACTAAAGATGCTGAATTTGGCAAGAACAGATATAAACCAAGCTTTAATTCTTACCCAAAAAATGATTACAAGAAAGATGAGATCAAAGGTAGTAGTTGTTACAGGACTTAATATTATTAGTGTTAATATTATTAAGAGTTTAGGCCTTTGGGCTGCCATTGCGAAAAAAATAAAAATAAATTAGTATCGGAAAATTGATGGATGGTCCATTGACGTGCCACCAGTGATCGATGCTAAAATGCTCACTGATATGATCAAAAGGTGCATTAAAATGGTCTTTGGATTGCATTCTCTGTTTCTTGTTTTCTCTCAAACCTTCTAAAAATCCGTACTTTTAAAGCTTACTCTAGTTGATAAAGAAGGTTTTGGTGTGAACAACTTATTTGACAAGAACAACGCAAAAGAAGATCAGAATCCCATTATCCCACAACAGAAGTCTAATCTATGTACTTGAATGACATAGACATAACAACGAATCATAATCAAATAGTTGCATATTAGGTACACTCACAAGATCAAATTTCACAAAATTCGTATCCACCAATTACATTAGACATCAATTATCAAAATAAGCAACTCAATCTCTTTCACTTGGTCATAAATTTCAAGCATGACACACATAATAGATGCAATACCTTAAAGGGGAATAAAAGGGGGAAAAATAAATAAAAAAAAGGGCTTGCTTTGATATCTCCAATATAAGAATTGATAGTGTTTACTGTTTAAAGATTATACAACAGAGAATTTCATAATCCAAGCCTAGATTATCCATCACAAACTTCTCATAGCAAAGGGAAAATTGAAATAAATAGATATACCCAAGGGTATATTGGTCTTGAGTTCACCTCCATCCATAGACTATGTCCTTGATCCACCTGAAGCTCTTTCTGAGAGACCCTTTCATCTTACCCTCAACAGCATAGACCTTATACCCAGCAACCCTCTTCTTTCTTTTCAGTTCCGGGTCATTGAAACTCCAACTTTTTCCACTTGACCCGAGACTGTTCTTCACTTTCTTGATCTGAACCTCCTTGCTGCTACCAATCATAAAATTAGGCTGTGGATTTACAGAGGAAGCATGACTAGTACTGTAACTCCTCAGGTCATGCATACCCGTTGGAGCTAATTGCCTCCCTCCATTATTGAAGCTCTCCAATTGAAAATTTCTTCCATCTCGACATGACTTGGATCTAAAATCCTCCATGGCCAATTAACAGCAGAGACGGAGGAGACGGTTGATTAATGGTTTTCTTCAAGTTGTTCTTTATTCTTAGTTTTGATGCGATTTGAAACAGCTAAAAGGTCAGACCGTAATGTTGCTTTTCAGTGATGGGGCTGGTGTTTCTTGACCGTATTTTCTGTGGGGTTTGCCCTTTTTGTAATTGTCAAGTCGTTTGCATACGGCGGCTGCTTAGTGCGAATGATCCGCTGTTTAGGCACGTGTAAAGGTTAAAGTTAGCCCCTTGAATAATTTAAACTTTTTAATATGAACATTAATTAAAAAAATTAATTTTAAAATATTTGTATAAACTATCAAATTTTTTGATTTTTTCAGCTCAAATAATTTTATCTATGTGGGGTATTTTTAAAATAAATAAACAAATAAATAATGACGTGCCATACAGTTAGTATTCATTTATGATAAAAATTAATTATAAATAAAAATTAATTTATAATAAGAATTTTGAGTTGGAATTTTTTTATTTAAACAATAATTATAATATTAATTAATATGTGTGGAATCCTCCCCCATAAATAAATAGAAGTTTATTTTTAAATTTTATTTATCAGCAAATAATTAATATAGTAAAAATTTTAAATTAACATAAATGATAAAAAGTAATTATAATAATAAATAATCTGTGTGCAACTCTTTACAAACGAACAAAAAGTTGAATTTGTCAAATATATATATATATATATAAAGCACAAACAATTTTTTTTTTGTTCAACACTTTGTCAATGTTAAATAATTTTATCCTTTAAATTATACTTTCTTTATCCAATTGAATAAGGTTATTTATGTCTTTTTATGCCAAAATTAAAAAAATACACACTTATTGTTATTTATTACATGTTAAATGAAATTATAACTTTAATTTATTTTTAATTAATTTATAACTTTAATTAAATGGGATTAGAGGAATTTAAATAGTTTTCTCATCTTCAATTGCATAAACATCCCACAAAATTTCCAATTCTTCTAGTCTTTCTCCTTCCCCCGTATTCTTAACTTTTTGTTTTTTATATCATGTATGTAACACATAATGAGTAGATATCAATTATTTATCAGGTTGAATAAGGCACATACGACACATAAAATTAGAAAAGGTATAAAAAACTAAATAGAGAAAACATCACTTTAACAAATTTATTTTCAATAACTTTTGCAAGCTCTCATGAAAAATATGATTGACGTCGTGAAATAGTTTGAAAGTGTCATATATATTATACCTGATTGACACATTCATATTTGTTAATTTATAAGTTATACGACTAACATAAATTTAGTGACGGATATAAATAAATTATAAAGTAATTTTCTAACTAATAAATAATTAAATAAACAATATTCGATTTTTCTATACTATTTTAAATCTTATATTTATAATATTTTGATAGGAAATGAAGCATATCTGTGATAAAAAATGATTAAAATTATAAGACAATTTATAAAAAAAAAATTAACTCTATAATTTAAAAAAATATCAAATTTACATCAGACAATCAATCTAATTTTATATAAGAGCGAAGTGCGAGTGCTGAAAAAATATTGTTCCTTAAATAATAACTTTTGTTACTGGAAGGTATGTCCAACTAATTAAGTCATCTATAAAGGGCAAGAACTAAATATACATCAATAAATAAAATTGAGGATATGATATCAGCATCTTATTTTATATCTAGTTGTCTTCATCATAAGATGAAAACAATAAAAAAATATAAAATTTATTCTACAATAAAGTGCAACTAGCCAACGAGAGTAATTTATAATGTAAATCTCATTTTTCAAAGTTACACACATCATTTATTAAAAAAAAGTTAAAAATATTTTTCTTGTTTTTAATTATACAAATTTTAGTGTTGAATATTTGAGTTTGTTGCCTTGAGACTCCGAGTGAGGTGAGAGTGTGAGTCAACCAAACCAAATATTCTATTTGCTTTAAAATATAAGAGTACTCTCAATATTAAAATTTAATTTGAATATTTTTAAATTAAAAAATATATGATTAATTTAAATTAATTATTGACATAATTGTGAGAATTTTGAATTATTAAAAAAAAAAATTAATTATAAAAATAATTTTTAATACTCAAATAAATTCATAATAACTTAAATTTAAAAATTTTTAAAATAAAAAATCAAAACTCTTTTCCTTAAATCAGAGTTAAAATTCAAGCAGTTGAGTTTAAATGGACTCCAAACGGAGACACTTGACAATATATATGGCTTCTTTGCGTTTGTCAATTGGCAGAGGAAGAAGAAAATGGAAGGCGTGGTTGTAAATTTGGACAACCAATTAATTAATTAAAATGACCAAATCGTCAGAATTATCTGCCGTCCTCATCAAATATTCCGAATAACTTGTATATTCACCATTTGTGGGGTGGGGGTAGGTCTTGAACAGGCCAGGGTCACTTTCTCAAACAGAACCATAACCTTAAAATAATAGGAAGCTTGCTTAGATCACCATAAGCTTCGAGTTGACACTTTCTCTATCAGTCGAC
>JAUMHB010000001.1:113365-130992 GCA_032359685.1 Pittosporum tobira
GCCTTCTCAGCCATCAACAGTGGCTTCACCAGTTAGCGAATGTCATTTCTAATTACATCCATTTGAAATTGTTCCTTATCTCTTCTTGTATTAATAGTGTATTCAACTTCTCTTGACAACTCAATACATCAGCTACCACATCGGCCTTGCCCGAGTGATAATTGATTGTGTAATTGTAGTCAACTCTAGTTATCGTATTTGTGTCATAATCAATTGATTTTAAGTGAATATGTACTTCAAAATCTTGTTGTCGGTGAAGATTTTTTGCACTTCTCATAATAAAGATAATGTCACCAAATTTTTAGTGCAAAAACCACCGATGCCAATTTCAGTTCATGAATAAGGTATCTTTTCTCAAAATTCTTTAGCTGTTGGGAAGTATAAGCTATCATCTTTCAGTATTGCATCAATACACAACTCAGCTCTTTCAATGATGCATCACTATATACTACAAACCCTCTAGTTTCATTTTGTAAGGACAATACCAGGTATGTGGTCAACCTCTTTTTCAATTCCTTAAGACTCTCAGTATCCATTTCATTGTCGTCCTAGTTAGGTTTGTTAGTGGCATGACTATCTTTGAGAAATCCTAAATGAACCTTCGATAGTAGTTGACTAAAAAATTCCTGATCTCTATTTGTGTCTTGGGATGAGCCCAATTATCCATAGCTTCCACATTAGTTGGATCCACAACTAATCCATACTAATTGTAATTCCCTAAGAATTTAACAAAGATATTTTATTTTAAAAAATATTATTATTTAATTTATAATTTATTGAGTTTGAAATATTTGATTAATTTTGAGTTTTATTATTTTTGGGATTAGAATTTTAATGTCTTGATATTTCTTTAAAATAAAATATGTAATGAAAATTAATTAATTAATTAATTACACCTTATTTTTGTGCTTGATGTGGTTAGTAATTAAGATAGATTAGTTATTATAGACTTTATAGGTTACACCTTTCTGGATTATTTGAATTATACATCAAATAATTATAAGATTATTAATAGAATCTTATTAGAAAAAAAAAAGGAACAAAATAAATAGCAAGATAAGCATTTATATGAGGATTAGGTTTTCATATGGAGATAAGTTACCAAGTGTGAGAAAGAAAAAAGAAGATGTGTTCAAAGGAAGAGAAGAGAGGTGTGAGAGCAAGCGAGAAAAAATAAGATGCATAGAACAATTATTTTGACTTTTTTTAAATATCGATTTAGGTACAACGTCCGTTCTCTTTCCTTTGTTAATCTCCAATTTGTTGCTAATCTATTTGAAAATTTTAATCATGTTTTAAAATTCATATAAAATTTATTATAACTCCAATTTGCTTGATTCTTGATCATGTGAAAATCCTATTAAGTGTCTACAAGTTTTATATTTTAAGGTTTTTGAAAATACTTATCTAATTATGACTAAAACATATATTTCAGTAACTAGTGACGAGTTTTGACATAGTTCATTATTGAAATAATAGAAAATTCTATCTTTTGTTAATTTATTTGATTCTTATCTTTATAGAAAGATATTGATGTTTTCTAAAAGTTTTATTATTACTAAATATGTAATATAGATTATTATATTTCAAGTTTTGTAAAATTAGATTATGTTATCCATTTTGAAAATTTGTTTTCTAAACCGTTGGTTGTTGAAACTGAATGAATTTTATATTTTTTGAATCTTTGAAGAGTCTATTATAATGTTTATATTTTTATTTTTTAATAGTTATGGATTTATACTGGCCATAATTGAATTTTTGATAATTACTATAACAGATTTTTACAATAAATTCTTATTTCAAAATTTGATAACTTTATCACTTTAAATTCGATTTGGGTGATTATTGAGGATAAACTGGACCCCTTGAAATATAGTTTTTGATGGGACTTTCATATTTATAAAATTATTTCAAGATGGTGGTTATATAACTAGATAAGTGGGCTGAGGTCTTAAGATTACTCGGACAAATTTGGGATTACAACTTTTATAGATTGCGGTTGTTTTTTAAAGTTTAAGCAAACATTTGGGTTAGTTTAAAAGTATTATTTTGATGTGTAAACTTAATATAGTGAATCTTTTAAATTGTGACTAAGACTTTATTTGATACGTTTGGACATGTGAGGGTGAGACTTTATGGATTCAGGTGTATGTGAATGAGTTTGATTATCAGGTACTGATTTTGTACTCCACTCCTCTGTTACAATTGTTCTTTATTTCAAAAGCTTATTTGCTTTTAAATATTTTGATATTTGAGATATTAATTTACTGTTAATATTTGAGATATTGATTTAATATTGATTTATTGAATTATTGAATATTTGAACTATCAAATTTTGAAAATTGGTACCTCGAGTACAACTGAGCTAAGGCACCACAAACAATAACAGTGATTGAAGGTTGCTGGGTTGGTCTAGGTTGAGCGGTTGGGACTAGTGGTCATGACTCATCGAATTTGAACAGTCTGGTAGAGTGCTATTGGACATGCCACTACCTTCTGTATTTTTAGACTTCTATTTAAATGATCGATGAAAGTAAGATTTTTGACTCCACTAGTATACTATGTGGCCACATAGATGCTAGTAGCGAATTTTTAGATATCTTAGGTTATTATTTAATTTAGATTTGAAGTATAATTTTTTGAATGAACTATTTGTTTATATAAATTAAATTGTGAAAATATTTTACTTTATTTTAAAAATATTTGTTTCATAATGCGCTTCCATTTTGATGCATTTATCTTTCGATCATATTGAGCTATTCATTCATGTTCATTGTTGCAATTGATGTCTTTGATTCTATTTTTCATTACGTGGACTTTGAATTTTCTAATTAGTATATAAGTCTTCTGTTCATTGCCGGTTGATTCTCCTAACAAGTAATCAGGATAATTTGAAATGTGTGAAGAGAACTACCTGCCATTGATCCAAATATGTGGAGTTTATATTATGAATTTGTCAAGAATTAGTTATTTGTAATTTGTAAATTATAGGATGTACCTTTACAAATTCTGTCTATCCTCAAGTTATTGATTTGAAACTAGTCGCTAGCTATTTGTTTTGTTTTATTTTGTTTTTATTTTTAAAAAAAAAATTGTTGTTCGTAAGCTCGCAATCAAATTATAAAGACACACTTTAGAAGCTGATATTTTCATTTAAAATAATTAATATTTTTAGTTGTAAGTATCACACTTGAAATTCAAATTAGAAATTTGTATTATTTAAAGGATAAAAATTTATTGGTTGAATATTAATTTAATTGTTGTAAATATCATTTCTTATATTTTTATATCATGTGTATTGTTAAATATAATAATTATTTAAGAGAAAAAAATATAATATGCATCTTAAATAGAGATTAATCGATCGTAGATGTCCAATTAATCAACGCATTAGAAGACTACTTAGGATTTAACCAATTATTAATCAAAATTAGGTAAGAATTTTTAAACAGTATATATAATTAATATATTTGGAAAAATATATTGTTGTGTAAAACACATTATACTACACTCTCCGTTCCAAAAAGAAAGAGTAAAATACCTAAAGTCCACTTTAAGAAAAACTACTTTTGATGAGAGATAGATTTTGAGCAACAAAAAATTTGAGTATTCTCATAAAATTATTCTCTGTTAAACATAGACCACATATTTTTATTGATACATGTACCTACATCATTCATTTTGGGATAAAAAAAAAAAAAAAAGTTACCCGACTTTATTTTTTTTTTTTTAAGACAGAATTAGTATAACACAAAACGACGTGACTTTGTTAAGCAAAATGAGGTCATATAATTTAAAATATTGATCTTACAAAATATACAATGATGTATTTAATTTAAATATATTTCATTATTTTATAATATAATTAAAAGAAATATTTATTGTTAAAAAGAAAATAAAAATCGAGATTCATTTTGAAGGAAGGGTGGAATTTTACTTAAAAAGTTTTGGAGGAATGACGGAATTTTACTTAAAAAATTTTAGTCCAGTTTTCGGCTGGTAACATTCTCTCCGCCAAAACCTGTGCTGAAGTTGGCAGAGAAAGCTTGGAGCCACTAATCTCCGACAATTGGGTTTATGAGAGAGAAAGCGAAACGATCCGAATTCTCAGCGTGCTTTGAACAATGTCAAGGGGAGGCCAGGCCAGGCCACAGAGAAAGAGAGAAAAGAAAGAAGCAAAAGAAGAAAGAGAAAATTACAGTGGAAAAGCCAAGCATTTTCTCTCCAAGTTTTCAGAGAATATGGATTCCAAGTGATAACTCGTGAAAGAGGAAACGAATTGAAGCGATTCCACTGTTAAAATGGTACGTGGGTTTCTAATTTAATGTATGATAATTATGTTATTTTGTTAATGAATTTATACTCCTTCAATGTATAAGTATCCAAGTGTGTACAACTTGTATTAGGCTGAATCAGAACTCTCAAATGCATGCGTTCCACGTTCTGGGTGGGTACAAGCATTTCGAAGAATAAGAACAATTAGGTAATGATTTAATGAACTAAGATCATAAATAACATTCATCGCTCTTATGAGCGTTTCTTGATCTCCATAAGCGGCAAAATCTAAGTCTGACGTCATCTTGCTTTCTGCAAGGAGAATAATCCTTACAAAAATAGGAGAATACAATCGGTGAGACAAATGAATTTATTGGTTTCATCAATGGGATGGTAGATTTTCAGTCAGATCATATTATAAGGCGTTGAAGGGTCAAGCTGGTGGATTCCCGTGGAAAGCTATTTGGTTTGTAGGGGTCCCAATGAAGATGGCGTTCTTTGAAGTGGCTATTTTGATTTTTGACACAAGATAAACTACGGTGAAGAGCAAATCATGTTGTTAATCGTTGCTATATGTGCAAGAAGGACTGGGAATCAGCAAACCACCTGTTATTACATTTCGACTTTGCGATTCAAATTTGGTCTGGCTCTTAAGCTGGTGGGCATTCCTTGGGTTATGCCCACGTCTACTCGATTCTTGGAGGCTCGGAGGGAGGTTAGGGTTCCAAGGAGCAGCCGAAGAAGTTGGAGAATGAGGCCTCTTTGTTTATGGTGGATGATATGGAAGAGACGAACTCAAAATATTTTGAAGGGGGAAACTGTACTTATATCCGATTTTCAATTTGGTTATCAAAAAATTTCCAAAGTGGTTACTGGAATTTTCAAATTCATAACTTTACTCAAAAAATACGTACTTTCATTAAAAAAAATTTACTTCCGTTAGTTTTAATAAAAATGAAAATAATAAAAAGAAAAGAGCAAAAAAAAAAGTTGTTTTGGTTAAAGCTATTATAATTTTTCAATTTGATGCAAAAATAAAATAATAATAATAATAAAAGAAGAAAAAATGGACATAACAGTGAAAATTTTCCAATTTTTTTGTTTTGGTTGTTATTATAAAATTTCATGTCAGCGCCAAGTCAGCTTATGTATTAAGATTGATTCCACGTCAACAAATTCCGTTACTTACATGGACGGAATTTTAAAAAATAATGGAACGGAAACAGAATTCAAGTAAAGTAACCACTTTGGAAACTTTTTGAGTTCGGTAACCAAATTGAAAATCGGATACGAGTACAGTTATGAAAAAATCATTTTTCACTATTTTGAAGGGACAGAGCGATCTTTTGTGCAGATTAATTTTGGATTAATGAATCATGTCCATAGAGTCTTTTTTTGATTTTGTTACGGAGTTTTGCCTTGTAGTTTGACATGTTTTTCATATTCTAGGCTACTGGTCATGGTGTGTTAGGCCTTGGTGGGCTGTTGGTCATGTCTTTTGTGTACTACCTGTGTACGGGATGACATTTCTTTTGATGCTTTCAAATAGTATTATGTATTACCTATCAAAAAAATCTAAAAAAAATTTAAATCGTCATTTTCAAAGCGGTGCTCTTATATTTTGAAATAGAACTAGTATATTTTGAAGTTATTATGCAGCAATTCTCATGTATCAATAAATGCTACAGGGCACACCGGTGAACATTATCGTAGGTTCCCACGTCTGGCTTGAGGATCAAGAACATGCCTGGATTGATGGGCAGGTAACAAAAATCAATGGGGAAGAAGCTGAGATTCAGAGTGCTGATGGGAAGAAGGTGAGTCCCTTGAATACAATTGTATGAGTCCATTGAATACAATTGTACTTCATAGTTATTTTTATTTTTTTTATGTTCAATTTTCGTTAAGTTCACACAAATTGAAAAAAATTATTGAAGAAAAATTATTCATTTTTATTTGTTTTAGTTTTTGTGTAAATTTAATATATAACATCCTGAAACCCTTTTTCTAATTGTACCCTTCAGGTTGTTGTTAAATTATCAAAACTGTATCCCAAGGATACGGAAGCCCCTGCTGGGGGTGTGGATGACATGACAAAGCTATCTTATTTGCATGAGCCTGGAGTCCTACAAAATTTAAGAACTAGATATGAACTCAATGAAATCTATGTAAGCTGTCCATCTTACTCGTTATTCCATGTGTCACTCTTTTTTCCTTTTTTTTTTTTTCCTACACATAATCTGCATTAGTACTTATCTCTTAATTTATAATAAACTGACAGACTTACACCGGAAACATTCTAATTGCAATTAATCCATTCCAAAGATTGCCTCATATCTATGACAGTCACATGATGCAACAATACAAGGGAACACCATTTGGAGAACTAAGCCCTCATGTTTTTGCAGTTGCAGATGTCGCTTATAGGTATCTAATTAAATTCCATTACCAGCTAATCTGATACTTCCTTTGTTCCACAAAAAGAGTCATATTTGTCCAAATTTTTTGTTCTAAAAAGAGTTACCTTTTATTGATGATTGAATAAAATGACAGAATGCCCTCTTGTTGGCCGCTAGAATTTCGTTATCATGCCACTACCTCTAGACTAGAGATTCATTATTTTAGGGATACACATGGGATGAAGATTTATGTTTAATATTTCCAACTTAAAGCAAATTAAGACTCTTTTTTTTTTGGAACGGAAGGAGTATTTTATTTTCCTAGTTTGCGTTAATATAATAACTGGTCATATCACTGAAATAGGGCAATGATTAATGAGGGAAAAAGCAACTCAATTCTGGTCAGTGGTGAAAGCGGAGCAGGTAAAACTGAGACAACAAAAATGCTTATGAGGTACCTTGCCTTTTTGGGTGGCAGGGCGGCTACTGAAGGACGCACAGTTGAACAACAAGTCCTTGAAGTATGACACCTGAAGTTATTTATTTATTTATTTATATTTATATTTTTTTAATTTATATTTATGTTTATTCATATCTTTTAGATATATTCCTACAAAATTTATTACTGGCTGATTTGAATGCAGTCGAATCCAGTACTTGAAGCATTTGGCAATGCCAAAACTGTCAGAAATAACAACTCCAGGTCAGACTCACTTACTGTTGTTGAATTAACTACCATAGAGTTTTTATTATTTGATTTTGCTTAAAATATATGAGTTGTTCAAACCATGTTAATATATATGTATGTGTGTGTGCGCGAGCGTATTCATATAAATACCTAAAGTTTCAGATATTCTATTGGTAATTTAAATTTTATTTTTTTTCTTAATTTGTTAATGCCGCAGCCGTTTTGGTAAATTTGTTGAGATCCAGTTTGATAAGTATGGGAGAATATCTGGAGCAGCTATCAGGACTTACCTTTTGGAGAGATCTCGTGTTTGCCAAGTCAGCGATCCCGAGCGCAACTACCACTGCTTTTACCTGCTTTGTGCAGCACCACAGGAGGTAATTTTACTTGTTTTCACAGTGCTGTTACTCAATTGATTTTTACTTAATTATATCCTCTGGTTAATGATCTTTACTTAATGTTGGATAGGAAATTGAGAAGTACAAATTGGCAAACCCGAAATCATTTCACTATCTTAATCAGTCAAAATGTTATGAGCTGGTTGGTGTAAACGATGCCCGTGAGTATCTTGCCACTAGGCGAGCAATGGATATTGTTGGAATAGGTGAAAAGGATCAGGTAGATATTATAGCCTTTTCAGAATTATGTTGATTTTAATTTTACGTTGACTTTATTTCTTATGTCCCTCCCTCGCAGGAAGCAATTTTCAGAGTTATTGCTGCAATTCTTCATCTTGGTAACATTGACTTTGCCAAGGGAAAAGAAATCGACTCATCGGTCCCAAAAGATGACAAGTCTAAGTTTCATCTCAAAATGACAGCAGAACTACTTATGTATGTTTGCACAGTGGTGACATCATCACCATCAGAGAAGTCAACTTTATTTATTTGACTTCCTCTGTCCCTGGATATGGTGGTAATTTTGTTATTTGATATTTTATTTCAGGTGCGACCCGGTGGCCTTAGAAGATGCATTATGTAAGCGAGTGATGGTCACCCCTGAAGAAATTATTAAGCGAAGTCTAGATCCTCTTAGCGCGGCGATTAGCAGGGATGGTTTGGCTAAGACAATATATTCTAGATTATTTGATTGGTAAGAACCTCCTATGTCCAAATAATTTTTACAAAAAAAAAAAAAAAACAAGTGGGGAAACACTTGTAGTAATGCTAGTCCACAATTTCCTATTTTATATGCAGGTTGGTGGATAAAATTAATTTGTCAATTGGACAAGATCCTGCGTCAAAATGTCTGATTGGAGTCCTTGACATTTATGGCTTTGAAAGCTTCAAGCTTAATAGGTGGCGAACTGATAACTCCTATAAAATATTAAACGTATAAAATGTATACAGGTATTTTTAATAAATTTTCTGAATATCATCATGATTTGCAGCTTTGAACAGTTTTGTATTAACTTCACAAACGAGAAGTTGCAACAACACTTTAACCAGGTAACCCACCCTTAGATTGTATTGGCCATTTTAGCATATAATATAATATAATATAATATATTTTATTTTGTTTTGTTTTATTTAATACTCTATAAAAGAAAATGTTAGTTGACTATTATATTATGAAAAATTTCAGCATGTCTTCAAGATGGAGCAAGAAGAATATACAAAAGAGGGTATTGATTGGAGCTACATTGAGTTTGTTGACAATCAGGATGTTTTGGATCTCATTGAGAAGGTTATTATTTTACTTTGCATACATGTATATTAAAATCATTCTTTCCATTTTCTTTTTTGATTTTATGGCTAAGGATTTATCTCCTACTCCTAGTCAATTTGTGAAATCTTAAAAATTAAGAAAAAATTGACAAGTAGTAGTGCTTTGTAGTTAGTTCTCAATTAGCTATAATTGTTTATACGATAATCATATAAATTTGTAACAATTAGAATTATACTGTTTCCTTCTTTCTTGTTGTCGTGCAGAAATCTGGGGGAATCATTGCTCTCCTTGATGAAGCTTGGTAAAACAATCTCCGTCCACTTGTGCTTCTGATATATCATTTTTCCCAATTCATGTACCAAAAATTAGAAATTCTGTTTTCTTTTAGCTTGTGAATTTCAGGATGTAAAGTTCTAGTCGAAGCTAACTTTGGTCTCATTATTATTTATTTATTTATTTATTTATTTACCGGGCTTTCTATCTATTTTTTCAGTATGTTCCCCAAGTCAACACACGAAACATTTTCGAACAAGCTCTATCAAACTTTCAAAACTCACAAGCGATTTATCAAGCCGAAATTGTCTCGCACAGATTTCACAATTGCCCATTATGCTGGAGAGGTACGTTAAGTTACCAAAAATAACCGTCTTTTTTTTACTTTTTTTAATTCCCTTTCATAATAATACATTTTATTTTTTTCAGGTCCAATACCAATCTGACCACTTTCTGGACAAAAACAAAGACTATGTGGTCCCGGAACATCAAGATCTCTTAGGTGCTTCCAAATGTTCTTTTGTACAAGGACTTTTCCCTCCTCCTGTAGTACCCGAAGACACCACTAAATCGTCCAATAAATCTTCCAAATTTTCGTCAATTGGATACCGTTTCAAGGTATCATTGATTAATGTTCCCAAAATGGGACTTCTCTCTCTCTCTCTCCCCCCCCTCTTTTTCCTTCTTCGAGTTTATAAATGAAAACCTGGAAAGTAGAGTTAATGTGTTTACAATTAATGTAATGATACAGCTACAGCTGCATAATTTGATGGAGACATTAAACGCTACAGAGCCTCACTACATTAGATGTGTAAAGCCAAATAATCTTCTCAAACCTGGCATATTTGAGAATTCCAATATCATGCAGCAATTGCGTTGTGGTGTAAGTTCATTTTAACTCAACAAAAGTCAATTAAGTTTGACAGTCAAAAATTAAAATGGGGTGTTTTAGTAAGTACAATGGGCCTTAATTTCTATCAAGTGTAACTAATTGTTTGTTGTCCTTTTAGGGTGTTTTAGAGGCAATCAGAATAAGTTGTGCTGGATTCCCTACTCGCCGTACTTTCTTCGAGTTTATAAACAGATTTGGACTTCTTGCACCAGAGGCCTTGGAAGGCAAGTAAGTACACCTTACTCTTTTGCTGCTCAAGATAAAATTTACTGTTAAGGTTTTTACCTTAGGTTGCTTAACCAATATCTGGTTTGATTTTTCTGAATTTTTCCCATATCTAATGCATTTGTTTGCAGCTATGACGAAAAGGTTGCATGCAAAAAGATTTTAGAAAAGAAGGGACTCAAAGGCTTCCAGGTAATGACAATAGTTTATTTCTTTCTTCTTGTAATGGATAATTAATTGGTTTTTATTACTTATTATTTTTAGTTTCTTGATTTGTCCCATTAGTGTAAATATTGAATGTTTTTGCCAGATAGGTAAAACAAAAGTATTCCTAAGAGGTGGACAGATGGCCGAATTAGATGCACGAAGAGCCGAGGTACTCACTAATGCAGCAAAAACTATACAACAGCGAATACAAACTCATATTACCCGGAAACATTTTATAGCTTTGCGCGAATCTACCATTGCTTTACAATCTCTATGTAGAGGTGAGACATCTTAACTGTCTCAAAGCTTATAATTTGGTTGACCTTTTTGCAGAAAGTGTTATTTTTCAATCCTTAATATTGGCCATTCCTACTTTATAGGATATGATGATGGCATTAATCGTAATTGTGTGTTTGAGATACTGCAGTACTTAGTACTACTTCCATTCCAAAATATAAGAACATTGTTGACTTTTGCAAAGTCAACTTTGAACATTTTCAAATTCAAGCTAGCATGAATCCGTGTTTTAAGAAAAAATTGTTTTTGTAACTAATACTAGTAATATTTTTCTAATAATTCAAGATTTTTACAATTGTATTCACTATAATCAAATATATTCATGTGATTTTAAATTTGAAAATGTTATAAGTCAACCACTCAAAAGTTAACAATTCTCTTATATTTTGAAATGGACTGAGTATTTTGTTATCTACATTTGTTCGTCTGATTACGTGTTAATTTTATTTTTATTTTTGAATTTTAGGTAAACTGGCTTGTGAACATTATAAGGGAAAGAAAACCGAGGCAGCTTCCATAAAAGTTCAGAAGCATGTTCGTAGATACCAAGACAGGAAAGCCTATAGTAAACTCCGGGTTTCGGTGCTTGTTCTGCAAACAGGTTTACGTGCCATGAGTGCCCGTAAAAGATTTAAATACAAGAAGCAAGCTAAAGCTGCAACTATAGTTCAGGTTGATGTCATGAAATTATATACAATGTAAAGCATATAGTATATTATTTACTTGTGAAAAAAATAAAAATGAATATAGTATTTCCTAATGTTTTAATAGGCTCTTGTATAACTGATTTGCTTATGTAGGCCCGGTGGCGATGTCATCGAGCTTCTGCACACTATAAAAAACTCAAGAGGGGAGCTATAGTAACACAATGTAGATGGAGGGGTAGAGTTGCCAAGAAAGAGCTAAGAATGCTCAAAATGGTAAGTTTAGAATCTTTATTTTCCTTGTTTGATGTTTAAAATGTCCCTCACATAAATTTATTTCTTAGCTAATATTTGAATAATGAGATCCAACTTGTATTCCTTGAAGGCCGCAAGGGACACAGGTGCACTCAGAGAAGCCAAAGATAAGCTTGAAAAGCAATTGGAGGAACTCACATGGCGTTTACAACTCGAAAAACGTCTGAGGGTAATGTTATCCTGCAAAAAAATTAAATTATTGCTAACATCCTATAGGGGTGTGTGTGTATATATTAAATTTATGCATTTTTGCAGACCGACTTGGAAGAAGCAAAAGCTCAGGAGATAGCAAAATTGCTGAATTCTGTTGAAACTTTGCAAAAGAAAGTTGATGAAACAAACGCATTGCTCGTTAAGGAAAAAGAAATTGCAAGGAAGGCAATTGAAGAAGCTCCACCCATTATCAAAGAAACCCAAGTTATTGTTGAAGATACCAAGAAGGTTGAATCATTGACCACAGAAGTTGACAGTTTAAAGGTAAAATGTCAATTTCAATTCAATCTTCTTTTTTTCCACAAAATACGCTAGCGTACTACAAAATTTAACCTAGTAACATGTTAAATACATACTGTTGGTTAACTTTTATACCCGTTTTTGTGTTCTCCAGGCTTTGTTGGAAGCTGAAAAGCAAAATTCTGAGGGTTTGGGGAGGAAATATGCTGAATCTGAAGAGAACAGCGAAGAAAGGCGTAAAAAGTTAGAAGAGACAGAAAAGAGAGTTTATCAACTCCAGGAATTTATGAGAGGGTAAAGTACCATCATGAATAAATATTTACCCTGATATTTTCATGTTCTTGTTAACAAAAAAACTCATGCTTACATATTTTACTACATTTATTTAATTATTATGTTGGATAGATGAAATTGAGATTATTTCCCCGCAATCAGGTTAGAAGAGAAGCTCACCAATTTAGAATCAGAGAACAAAGTTCTTCGTCAACAGGCTGTTTCCATTGCACCTACCAAGTCCTTCTACACACGTTCTAAATCTATTCTTCAGGTATCGAACAAAAAATCGTAATTATAAAGTCAGTAGATACTCCCACTGTTCAACGTATAAGAATATTTTACGTGGAAAGATAATTTGAAAAGTTTTCAAATTTAAAATTCATATGAATTCATGTGATTATAGGCAGTAGATTGTGATTGTAAATTTGTACATAAATCTATTCTTTTGGTATCATAAAAAAAATCATAATTATAAAGTCAGTAAAACTCCCACTGTTTGAAATATAAGAACAATTTACTTGGAAAGTCAATTTGGATAATTTTCAAAATCATAATTGATATGTATTCATGTAATTATAGGCAGTGGAATTGTGATTGTTAAATGATACAATTTTTAAAGAACTCGAAATTCTTCAATTTCAAGTTTAAATTTTTAAATTTCCCTAGTTGACTTCAAAAGGTCAACTTGCTCTTGTACTTTGGAATGAGAGAGTATGACTGTGGGGTGGTGCTTGAATAAGCGTTTCTTGTTTCTATGCCTGGCAGAGGGGTAGTGAGAGTGGTCATTTATACATGGATACAAAGACGCCTCTGGTAACTTAACTCTCATATCTGGCAAAATACTAAAATCGTCCCTATACTCTTGGTTTAGATTCATTTTAGTCCACATACAATTATTTGTCTCATTATAGTGCTCGTACAATACAACATGCATCATTTTGGTCCTATTTTTCAAATATGCATAGAGTAACCCTTTAGACACTTTCATGCACACATTTGAAAAAAATGATCAAAATGATGCACTGTTGCATTCTACAAGGCTTGTATGAAGAAAAAAAAATGTACGCCAACTAAAATGAAACTAAACCAAGAGTGCAGGGACCATTTTCATATTTTCCCCTCTCATATCTTGCCTTTTGCCCTGACCTATTTTAACTCTACAATTGTTGCTGTCCTGGAATAAAAAATGCAATAGGATCTCCATAGCCCTTCTATGATTAGGGAAATGGACGACAAACCACAAAAATCACTCAACGAGAAACAACAGGAGAATCACGAGTTGCTGATTCAGTGTATCGCACAACCATTGGGGTTTGCAGGGAACAGACCGATTGCAGCCTGTATTATTTACAAATGCCTTTTGCATTGGAGATCGTTTGAAGTCGAGCGAACTAGTGTCTTCGACCGAATCATTCAAACAATCAGTCACGCCATTGAGGTTCGTGCTATGATCTTTCTGTCCCACAAAAAGAATTTCATTTGTAAAATTTAAGAATATATTTTTATTCGCTTTCCTTTTTTAAAATTTTAAGTAGAAGACACAGGATAACAACGAGGTCTTGGCCTATTGGTTATCCAATGCATCAACCCTTTTGTTGCTCCTTCAACGCACATTAAAAGCAAGTGTTGCTGCTGGAATTACTCCTATGCGTCGCCGATCATCGTCTGCTACGCTTTTCGGGAGGATGACATCGGTAGGTAAAGTTAAGTTTTAAACATTTTATTTATTTTTGTTTTGTGTCTTGCTGTTCTATGTTTTTTATTTATTTATTTATTTATTTTTATTTTTAGAGTTTCCGGGGAACACCTCAAGGAGTTAATCTTTCCTTTGTGAATGGTGCTGGTGGAGTTGAAACTTTTCACCAAGTAGAAGCCAAGTATCCTGCCTTGCTTTTCAAGCAACAACTTACAGCTTATGTAGAAAAGATTTACGGAATGATTCGAGATAATCTCAAGAAGGAGATTTCTCCATTGCTTGGATTGTGTATTCAGGTACCAATTTTTGTACATTTTAGCTTATACTAGCCAAAACTATTTATAAGAGTACTTTGCAAATAAATGCTTAATTATATTATTTTACCTTGATGACATTTAGGCACCAAGAACTTCCAGAGCAAGTTTGGTTAAGGGGTCCTCACGTTCAATTGCTACTACTGCGGCCCAGCTAGCTTTGATTGCTCACTGGCAAGGGATTGTCAAGAGCCTTGGGAATTTCTTGAATACTTTGAAACAGAACCATGTTGGTGGATCGTTTGTCATTTTTCTGTCCATATTTAACATCCTCATTTGACTTCTACGATGAAATTGACCACTTTTCTAATCAGTAAATCCTATTACTTTTTTTATAATATAGGCAAAGAGACTATTACCATAATAAACTATACATAAAATTTGTCACGTACCCGAAGATTTGTGAGTTTCAAAATGTAAATATAAATATTATTATTAATTCAAAAAATGGTCAACTTGACCACAAAAGTCAAATTTGGACATTTAACAAGGGACCGACTATTATATTTCCATTGAATTACATGTTTCCTTATTATCTTGTCCGTTCCCAGGTACCCCCATTTTTGGTCCGTAAAGTGTTTACACAAATATTCTCTTTCATCAATGTTCAGCTTTTTAACAGGTGGGGTCCATGTGCTGTCTATATGTACGTTCTTTAGTGTTCATAGTGAATATAATAAAAGTATTTGCTTATTCGCTTTCTGTGAATGTTTTTGGGTGCAGCCTTCTGTTAAGGCGAGAATGCTGTTCGTTTAGTAATGGTGAATATGTTAAAGCAGGCTTGGCTGAATTAGAACATTGGTGTTCCAAGGCAACTGATGAGGTATTTTCCAACAATTGCCACTTCACATGCTATTTTACAGTTTTTATTCTTTTATTTATTATTTATTATTTATTCTTATGAACTAAACAAGAAGATAAATTCCAGTACGCAGGTTCATCTTGGGATGAGCTGAAACATATCAGACAGGCCATCGGATTTCTGGTAAACCCATGTTTTCACTTTTACTTCCTCTGTTCCATAGAAAGAGTTATGCAAAAATAAATAAATAAATAAAATATAAAATAATTGTTCCACAAAAAGAGTACCGTTGTTTATGATAATAATATATAATGTCATTATGTCCTCAGGTAATCACGTTTAACTTCTCAATTTCACTATCATACCACCACTATTACTCTAAACATGGAATAAAAATATATAATTATAAAGATTTCAGACAAGACGTTTTTTGTAGAACGGAGAGAGTATGTTTGGTTGGTCTAGCCATGACCAATTTTAGTTTGAGAAACAATGATCCTAGAATCAATCTGAAATTCTACATTTGATTCAGGTTATACAGCAAAAGCCAAAGAAAACACTGGAAGAAATAAGTCGTGACTTGTGCCCAGTGAGTAATATATTTTTTGGTCTGATTAATAAGAAAATTAGTTATGTCCACTTCCAGATCATCCTTAAGATCTCAACCAGCCTCGTCTTTGTCCCACAGGTGCTTAGTATACAGCAATTATATCGAATCAGTACAATGTACTGGGATGACAAATATGGGACCCACAGTGTGTCTCCAGATGTAAGTTTTTTTACCCATATGAGATGTTCAAACTGGAAACCAAACCGTCTTCTTTCTTCTTTTTATTTTTATTTTTATTTTTATTTTTTATTTTTTTCTTAGTTGTATAATTTCAGATGCATTTAGAAGTAATTGAAATAAAATCTCAGGTTATATCCAGTATGAGAGTGTTGATGACTGAAGATTCACACAATGCAGTTAGCAACTCTTTTCTGTTGGATGATGATTCGAGGTTAGTCTTTGGAACCTTCCCTTTTTGTGCTTTTTCTAGTATCTGCTTTATATTGCAAGCACTCAATATGTTTAGGAATAAATATGGTAAAAAAATAAATTATGAGGTCATTATGACTCATGAGATGTATTTTGATAACCATATTGAAAAACATACGTGTTATCCTGACTTCTCACTGTTATGTTATCAAAGTAAAGTTCTGAGGCGATTACTGATGTCCCTCAAATGTTTCATAATGCAGCATTCCTTTTTCAGTTGATGACATATCGAAATCTATGGAACAAATAGACATCTCTGACATCGAACCTCCTCATCCTATTCGTGAGAACTCGGGCTTTAGCTTTTTGTCTGCATAACAAGTTTAATATTTGACGGACAGATCTTTCAGTCTCGTTTCACATTTAGATTCAACAGAACAAGGTGGTGGTGTTTGTTGAATGATCAAATATATTTTGTGCTTCAGCATGGGATTTTTTTGTGGCTTCCACAAAAATGTATGATAATTTTGGTTTTCCATTCTGTTGTAAAACTAGCTTTGTAGTTGTAAAAGGGATAGGAAAATAGCTTAATAATGATGATAGAGCAACTATTAGGTTTTGTTTATATATATTTTTTATTTCTTCTTGCATACGGTTACATAATATTTTATCGTTGAATTATTGGTCTACTAATGTACTCAATAATTATGAATACTAGCTTAAAATTCCGTGCGAAGCAGAAGTTGTTTGTGAGTTTATTTGAAAATATTTTGATAAGGAAATAAAATTAAGAGGATAACAAACGTTCAAATTGGAACCCGGTTTTATGGAAAAATAATTTATCTAAATTTATTTTTGAATAACTTTTCATAAAAAAAAAAAAAAAACATAAATTTTTGTATAATCACCACAAGTGTATGTATTAAGGATTGAAATAATATATTTTAATTAAATCATTATATTAGACATGTAAATCATTATTTTTCGTACCTGCACTATAATTATAATAAATAATATAACTTTTTAATATATATATATATATATATATTCTGAGATTAATATATTATTTCGTAGATATTACTAATTGTTTATCCCCTAATTACAATATTTTTGAATAACTTATTTAATTTAATTTTACTTTGTATATTCTTTAAAAAGTTAATAAATATTTAAGTTAATAAATAACTTATACTGCTTTCAAATAAGTTACGATGAACATATAAA
>JAUMHB010000001.1:143898-174896 GCA_032359685.1 Pittosporum tobira
GACTCGAGCAATAAACAAAGGTCCACTTGTGATGAAGACTTGAGCAATAATAAATCCAAAGGAAAATTTATGTAAATTTGGAAAAAAGATTTCAAAATAGCATTTCTTTAAAATCATTCGTCCCTGTATATTGATCGACAGCCAAATGCCACTCTCACTAGATGTTAAATGTGACATATGGTGGTGTTCTAAATTTGTACATGATCTGAAATTTTGCATAACACCTTAGGCCGTGTTTGTTTACTATTCCCAAATTTGGATCTGATTAGAGGCCAGTCAAGGGCCCAAAATTACTAGATATGTCCTGCAGGTGACCTGCCAGATTTGATTGGATGATAAGGGGAATATTTGCTGTTAAACTCACTGTCGTCCAAAAAAAAAAAAAAAACGGAATATATTGTTTGGAATGGCCAAGCAATTGGAATCTATAACTTTAACCCAACATGGTGAGAAGACATTAAACTTTCATCACACCAAACAAGACGTTAATATATATCAGACTGTTGGCTGGCATGTATTACGTACATCATAATCTCTCGCCATGTTAATTAATTTGTCGTTCCGTTCAGTGTTACAAGAACTAGTCGATTTTAGCTGTTTCGCCTAAATAAATGAATAACTATGCATCAAAGTCCAATTTAATCTCAAATTTAGTTGCTTTTAGAATTCAAGTTTGGCTCATTTAAGGCTTGACTTGAGGTCGTTTAAAAACTTTATTTAGCTTAATGAGTGGAGTTTGAACTTGGTTCGTTAAATATTCGATAACATTAATTTTTTTTTTATTTTTTATGAAAATATTTGATATCGGCTTATTAAGAGAACTTGTTAAGTTAAATAAACTCAACTCGAACTTGTCGACAAAAAAAAAATCTGACTTATTTTAACAAGTCGAGTAGTCTAACAAATTCAAATCGACTTGACTCGTTTAAGACCCATAATTTAGGCATGAGCTCATAGGATATCTCACCTAATCTCTGGAATGGGTTCGTATCAGTCCCAATTTCGGGTAGATCAGGACCAAAGCTGTATATAGAAAGCCCAAAATCTTACAGCAACCAACTGTCCATTGTGATACTTCGTAACAAATAGTATTTCCTCTGTCACAACAAAAGAGTCATTTTTTGAATTTTATAAATCGATCTCTTATATTTTAAAAGTTTAAAACAAATACTATGATTTATTCTATCTAAAAACAAGAAATATTCTTATGAGTTAGTTTTCTTAAGTAATTTACAATAATCAGAATTAAAAGATATTGATTAAAATTAAATAAATTTATATTAATTCAAATTTGTAAATATTGACTCTAAATGTCAAGGTGAAATTCTTTTTATAGAATAATGAAGAGTATTTATTACCAAAAAACTATTAATTGCTTCCTCTGTTTTAAATTTTAGCTTTATAAAAGCACTTGTTTTTGTATATTACACAGACAAGTATATTCGTATAATTTGAACGCGTAGTAGTATTCTTTTAAGTACTCCTATTGTCCTCTAAAGCATGGATCCACATACATAGGCCTGAGTTTTAGGGTTTGTTTACCAAATTCTGAAATTCAATTTTAGACTTTTATTTAAGTTGATTTTAAGCGTCAAACTCAATTTTTTAAATTTATATAATTAAATTTAACATATCAAATATGATTTTTCAGTCATGTTTGAAATTAAATTTTATAAAATCAGTGGACCAAACCAAAGCTTATAAAGCATTCAGCAGATGATGGCAGCTTCCCATATGTATTACTGTATGAGTTTACGACGTTGCTATATCCTTCTGTATTGGGCCAGGTAGCTAATCAGTGGGCCTACGCAATCTCCAAAATTGAATCAGATGTGCCCAAGAGTCCAAGACTCTGTTTTGCTAGCTTCATGAGCTCAATTGGTAGTTATCTCATTCTTTCATTCAAGAGATAGGAAATTTAAATTTTAATAATATTCTTTAATGTCTAAAATATCAGGAGATTTTATTGTTGTACGGATGTGTATTGACTTTCATAAGTCTATTGGTCAACTGTTGTTTGAAATATCAAGATGTTTAATTATTATACAAATGTGTGTTGACTTTCATAAATTTATAAACGATTGACCGTTAGAATTGATTATAAATATATTAAAAAATAAATTATTTATTACTCTCTCTGTTCAAAAAACAATGAGTCTTGATTTATCATTTTATCTTATAAAATAATAAGTTAAACCTCATTTTTTTTGGACGTAATATCCGTAAAAAATGAGAGAACATGACAGTTACGGGGAGTAGTATTAAAATTAACAAACCATGTCAGAGTCAGTTTTATAAATTCTGTTGTTGGAACTTGGATCGAGTACTACTTTATATATTATATATATATATATATATATATATATATATATATATATATTGGGTACATACTACTGTATATATTATCACTGTCACTTATGCAACATACTCGCATGAACAATTAGAAACACAACTAAGCTGAATTATAACAAGATCTTTTAAATCCACCTCAATATATGCATGATTTTAGTGTCGTCAGGAGAGGCCCGTCACATCTTATTGACATAATTTAAATCTTATTTAAAAAGGTACTAAATAAATATAATGTTAATAAATTATAAATTATTTTTGAAGAAATTGCGATAAATAAAATTATGCGGCCGAGAGTCATTTACATTATGCTTAGCTCAAATTCAAAATTTAAATCTATGGGTAAAACAAAAACATTTCATGGGCATATGCAAATCGCAACTCGTGCATCAAGTTGCTGGCAAAACTATTCACAATGAATAGTAGTGCACATTAGTTATTGTATGATTTTTAAAATTAAAGATATATTTTTTAAAATATTATATAAAAAAAAATTAATTTTTATAAATATTTGTTAAAAACAAAATAAAAAATACATATGTAATTATTGACCGACAGAAAAAGTAAATACAAGAATATCTTACAACTCGGGCGGTGTCACATGCTATTACTAAACCAGACCTGATCATTATTCCGCATTTGTAAGACGAATCAATGCATAAATTTACGCTTTGGTGATCATTTCTAGGGACATGAATTCCTTTCGTTAATCAAACCATGGACCACACCTACTGATAGTAGGCTACTATGCCCTTCATTTTTTGGGACATCAATTTGCCTTTTTTTTATCATTCATTAGTTGAAAAACGGAAATCAGCTCTGGTGAATATCCATCTCCAACTACGTGCCGCATTTACCAATCTCAGTATTTACCGTAATGCATTTCATGCCGAATATCTCGAGTTTGACTCGTTTTAAAATTGCATCCGATTTTCTTAAAGTTTGTTTCTTAAAAATGGTTAGAATTTCTCTCTCAAGCCTGAGTCGGATGTATGGGTCCCACGTCACTGCGGCTTCCCACGTGGTGACCATTAACCTACGGTGAGGACCAACTGAAAAGATCACACCTCCATTATGGCTCACCGTTCGTCGTGGGCCACCAGTTCTCTTAACTCGTTAAAGTCCAAAATGCACCCAATCTGAACACCCGGTCAAACCACCGCTAACCGGGTCAAGTCTGATCTCATCGGTATACACAATACAACCACTCAAATCCTTCCACGTGGTCACATCCCGTTGGCTCACAGCCAGAATCCAATGACAAGCTCTCCCTCTATAAAATCCAAAGAACTGGCCGTTTCATTTTTTCATTCCTCAATAAGCTAAAATGGCGCCAAAATCTAGCTTTTCTCCGGCAACTTTTCCGGTGAAACTCCTGTCGTTTTCACTGTCAACGAGTGTCATTTTACTCCTACTCGTCTCTCCAGCATTTTGCTTCCATGATTACTCCAATGCCCTGAAGAAAAGCATCCTTTTCTTCGAAGGGCAGCGGTCCGGGAAGCTCCCGCAGGACCAACGCCTCGGATGGCGCCGAGACTCTGCATTGAGCGACGGAGCCTCCGCAGGAGTAGACTTAAGAGGAGGCTATTACGACGCCGGAGACAACATAAAGTTCGGATTTCCGATGGCATTCACAACCACATTACTCGCCTGGAGCGTCATAGACTTCGGTAAAAACATGGGTCCAGAGCTGGGCAATGCGCTGAAGGCTGTCAAATGGGGGACGGATTATCTGCTTAAGGCGACGGCTATACCTAACGTCGTTTACGTTCAGGTGGGCGACCCATTTTCAGACCACAACTGTTGGGAGAGGCCAGAGGACATGGATACGCTAAGAACAGTGTACAAGATTGATGGGGACCACCCGGGATCCGACGTGGCGGGGGAGACCGCCGCTGCATTGGCCGCTGCATCCATTGTGTTCAGATCACGTGACCCTGCTTACTCTCGGATACTCCTCGATCGCGCCGTTAAGGTAAAGCTTTTCTTTGGTGTTGTAGCCATCAATCACACTTTTCATTGCAGTAGCTTTTTGTAGTATTTTGTTTTTTAATTTAACAGCTTATAAGGAACAGTGTCTACTTTTGTGGTTGCGTTTACATGGAGTAGGTTTTGGTATATGATTTGTTTAGATTTGATATTTTTATTGTATCTACGTAGTACATACGTACGTACACCACTTTATACATGCATATTTTCTCAATAGGTAGGCACAAAATTAGTATTATAATATGATTTAAATTCAATTCAAGATGTTATGCTATAATGTATATATATATATATATATATATATATATATGCATGCACCTTTTTATGTCGCACCTTGTGATTATTGTGTGTGAAAATGAGCGTCTGTTCTTAATCGTGTAGCTTGAATAACGACTCGGACGTTCTTCTAAAGGCTCTCTTTTTGAAGCATCCAATGAGAAAAGATGCAATTCTCTTCTTGCAAAACTTCATTGATTTTCAGTTTATTTCACCACTTCATGTTACATGTGTACTGGTCTCAACCAGTACCGTTTTATAATACGATAGGAGCACTTAGGCATTAAAGAATGAGTTTAACACTTAAACATAAAATATTCGGATTTGGTGAGATCTAGGATGAGGTTAATCAAATTTAGATATTTTAAAGAAATAAATCGATTAAAATTTACCTAATGTCTCAAAACTAATTAATTAAATTTTAAAAAAATTTAGCACACACTCTCAACTAATTTTACCGATGACGCGCCAATTATATCCAATTTTATAGATACCCGTCAATTATTATATATGCGCAGGCTTTTTAGTTGCAACATAGAAAGTGGTAAAACTACTAGACTCCTACGACTAATCACATGGCATTGCTTAGTTCTAATGTGACAAGGCATGCTAGGTCCTTGCACATTTTAGGCATATTGATCGTGTAACTGGTTTTAGACAAATAGACACTGTGATGAGATCAGCATAAATTGACTATTTTGGTGAAGGGTGACTTTTGTATTTTTAGGTTTTCGAGTTTGGTGAATTGACTATTGTGGTGGTGAATGGTAACTTTTGTATTTTTAGGTTTTCGAGTTTGCTGACAGGCACCGGGGTGCGTACAGTGCCAGCCTACACTCCGCAGTCTGTCCGTTTTACTGTGATGTCAACGGTTACCAGGTAGGTAAAAAAAAAAGTTGGACGTACAAGGAAAAAAATTGAAATCTTAAGGGCCTTATATGAGTAGTCCATGTATTGTTATGAATGGTTGAGCTGATGAAATTATATAAATTAGTCATAATTTACTGCTAATTAATATTGTTGTTTTATAAAATGATAGGACGAGTTACTGTGGGCAGCAGCATGGTTGCACAAGGCATCAAGAAGGCGCCAATACAGAGAGTACATATTGAAAAACGAGGTGGTTCTGAGAGCTGGAGACACCATTAATGAATTTGGTTGGGATAACAAACATGCTGGAATCAATATCCTTATTTCCAAGGTTAGCGGTATACTACTATTAATTAACGATACCAGTACCTTTAAAGATCAATGTTTACAAAATTTGCGAAAAAAAGAAAATACCAAAGCAGAAATGAACCAAATTTAACATCACACTTTTATTGTCATGTCAACTCTAGTAATTTACTAAATTTTCATTATACTTAAGATAAACATAATTTACATCTACACGTATACTTACATTAAGAAAATACAATTTTTTTAGAAATATATATTTGATTATAAATATTTACACAAAAAGTATCTTTTTTAAAAAAGAAAATAATAATCTTAGAATATACAGAAAAATAATAATATCTGATTTTAAAATAAAACTACTATTGCAAATTTTATATTTAGAATACTTCTCATGGAACAGAGCTGCACAATATAATACTTATTTCCCGCAACTTTATATTCGGAGTAAGTATTAATTAATCCTCGGATAGGGAAACAACACTCATGACTGCTCGATCTAGTTACAACGTATTTATAAAGTACGACCAAATCTTTGTCTCGTCTCCTTGGTTTTTATTTCTTCCCGTCTCCGATCTTGTAATATTGTGGGAGTGTATTTTGCGCTTAAATGAATAGAATGAAAGTGTGGTGGACCCTACTAGAAAAAAACCATACCAATTTTTTAATTAAGGAAAAATCCAAGATCAGATTGTAAAGAAGATCTGTTAAATGATTATTATTGCACCTGCAGACATGCCGATATGCAATTTTGAGCTTTTAGATCATGTGGGGGCACCTCACTTTGTGGACAGAACGGAAATCTTTACAGTGAAAGTTGTCCTTAATTCTGTATTAACTAACTTTTGAAAGGCGGTTAATCTCTCTCTAATAAAAAAAAAATCTGATTAATTATTGAGGTAAATAATGTTTACTAAATGTCAATAGACTTGAATGACTTGGGCCAGGTACTTCAGATTTTGATTGTGATGGAGTGCCGTGTTTTTTTCTGCTGCATATATATATGCATGTGCTTCGCGTCTGTGGGTCAAATTTGGATTGTAAACTTTCTATTTTAGTACTTTTTGGTAGCTTAAGTTCAAGTCTTAGAATTAATTTTGAGTGTAAAAGTTAAATTAGTTGTCAAACATAACGTAAGTTTTGGTGATTAGGGTGTAATAAAATGCTGATTATTATCAATTCCCTTTCGTTTAAGTCATTAATCTGGCCAAATTATCTAATTGTCGGTGTAAATTTACTGGATGGCATGCACAGGAAGTGCTGATGGGAAAAGAAAACGGTCTAAAATCTTTCCAGATTAATGCAGACGGCTTCATTTGCTCTATATTGCCTGGAATTTCTCATCCCCAAGTTCAATATTCTCCTGGTATATACACCGTATTCAACTTTTTGCTCAATTATGAATTTATGATTATCATATGATTGTTCTAAATTAAGCTATTAAAATAATTTTTTTCCGAAAAAAATCTGAGTAATTTTTTAATGTTATCATTTGCAAAACCTATTTTTGCATAGGTGGACTTATTTTTAAGGCTGGAGGAAGTAACATGCAGCATGTAACCTCCTTATCTTTCCTACTACTTGCCTATTCTAATTATCTGAGCCACGCCAATCATGCTGTGCCATGTGGCCAGCAATCTGCCTCCCCTGCTCTCCTCAAACGCCTGGCTAAACGACAGGTAAATATTGCAAAATATTAAGGCATATTAAGATAAATATAAATTGTTAATAACAAAAAATTTCTTCCTATTTTCGTAAGTTTCCCGTATAATTCAATGTTCACTGTGTGCATTCTACAGGTTGACTATATTTTAGGAGATAATCCAATGAGAATGTCGTACATGGTTGGATATGGTGCACGTTACCCACAGAGGATACACCACCGGGGGAGCTCACTGCCATCCGTAAAGGCCCATCCGTCTCGAATAGGCTGCAAAGCGGGGTCCCGTTACTTCTTAAGTCCAAATCCAAACCCAAATCTGCTTGTTGGAGCTGTTGTTGGTGGGCCCAATAGCTCTGATGCATTCCCTGACTCAAGGCCGTTCTTTCAAGAATCAGAGCCCACTACATACATAAATGCGCCTTTAGTGGGCCTACTGGCCTACTTTTCAGCCCATCCTTGATATCATTGTGGAATGGAATGTAAAAGTGAAAAAGAGAATAATTATGTTTTGTAGCCAGCGGTGGGCAAAGGTCACCCTACCTACGACTATTATTAATCATCATTGATGCGCTAAGATTTTAGTAGTTCCACTTGACGAATGAAAAAAAAAAATTAAAATTAAAATATGTATCAAGTGCAAATATCTGTCGTTACCTACTGTCCTTCATTAATTTCTTAAGAGGGGGAACAGAACCTGGTGAGTGGTGCGGAGAGGATGGAATTAGGAGGGTTAAACGAGTAGAGTTAAGTTTGTTGAACTCAAATTTGATTTATTAAATTAAATAAATTTTTGGTTAGTTAAATTTTAATTTTTTAAAGAAAGATTTAACAAATTGAGTTTCAAATAAATTAAATTTGAGCTCTCAATGAACTATATCTTAAATAAGTCAAATTCGAATTTGGTTTATTAAACTAAACAAATCTTTTATTAGGTTGTCTGAGTTCATTAAGGTCTGTGGGAGTAAGAAATTGTCAAAAAATGTGGTCTAATTGATTAAGTGAACTGCACACTCTTATGGGACACTGAGTTACTCCATAATGCTGTGTGATTCACTATAAACGTGTGAAGTATTTGGGTAATGAAATCATGAAGGATTGCTAAGTACACTGCAAATCTTACGAATCTTATCCAAAACTTTGATGATGCCATGTGATAGGTTAAAAAAACATATGGCTAGTTAAATAAATGTTTGTTAGATAAAAACTTATTGAACGTTTAAAAATCAAACGCAAAAACAAAAATTATAGCTGTAAATTGAAAAAATTAAATTCGTAATTTAAATTCAACTTTAATAAAAAAAACTTGTATTTTTAAAATTTAATTTAAACTGTAAACTGTTATTCCGCGACATCTATAAAGCAAGCCCTTGAGTTCTGTAAGGGGATTGCAGTAGACTACCATGATTAGACAAAAGATCTCTGTGAAAGATACCGTATTTTTTACCAAGCTGTTCTTTGTCTTGTCAAATGTAGAACTTCAAATTTAAACACATAATAATTTTAAGAGACAAAAAAAAGTATACACTCCCTAGTAGGTCAAATAAGAACTCTTGGGTGTACATTAAAAAAATAATTAGTACCTTAGGGTGATTGAATCGTAATATATATATATATATATATATATATATAAAGTTCACTCCAAAAATGTAAATTAAATCATAATCAAATTAACTATTTAAAAATAAATTAAAAAAAGAAAAAACTCATATCATTGTGTGGTTGTTTGTTTGTCAAACCACCCGGAGAAGTTTCAGATTTGCGGGTCTAATGCTGTATAGAAGCGCCCCAGCAACGAATCCAACCGCGAAAAGGTTTGAACCGGTAAACGGGAATCTTATACCGGTAAAGGTTAGAACCGGTAAATGCTTTGGAAAAGTTTGATGCAATCAAGATCAACGAAGAAATCATTAGATCACGACTTAATTTGGGATGGATACATGGAATGTCCTTTATCTCAAGAACACTGATATGAAGAATATCGGTAGAAAAAAAAATCTATACATTGTGATGTACTACGTTTAGGTAAATATATATTATCGGAGTATCCATATAATAAAAAAAACGTTATTTTATAATAAATTAAAAATTATATTATTTTATTAAAAAAAATTAATTTTATTAAAAATTCCTAAAATGTATCATTGTATTTACCATGACTTTTATTTACTGATAGGGGTTAAAATAAGTACAGGCTATAATTTCAAAAAGTAACATATGATGTTTGATGGGTTAAGACTTGTCTACGCCTCCCCTTTCCACAGCAATCAATAATATGAAAAATTCTAGATATATGTTGCGATTTAGTTTACGATTACATTATGAGCTACCACAAGACGGTTTGATGGAAATCGTTTCAAATAAAGATTAAATTTTTTATTTTGTTTTTAATTAGGGCAACGTGACATCTTACATGACAATTCAACGCTCGCATGACAACTTATCCGATCGGCCGTCCTCAAAGCTCGGCGACCTGCCTCGCCCAAAGAAATATTGGCTCTCGCATTCGGCATCCAGAAAGCACAAACTCGGCCAATCGACCTCCGAATGGTTTTGCACCCGTATCAATCTGCTCGGACTATCACTGTTAGGAACTCCCAAACTATACTTCTTCGGCCCAGACTTTCTCAGGTAGTGGATCCATTTCGTCCCATCGACCGGGCCTGGTCCTGTCTAGTTAGGATCCAGCAGCCCAAAGGCTATAAAACAAGTTCCCATGTGGTATCCAATCAGCCGCCTAATCCTGCAACTATGTCAACTCAAATGAGGCGTGTCATACCTGCTGTCAACTCACAACAGACGCACTATACCTATTTGATCAGACTACGGTCCAAGGCAAGCTCTACAAATACCATATCCTTTGCACAAAAGGGGGGATCCCACTCTAAACATAAAAGAGCCAATACTCAACAAAAATACTAGCAAACTCACCGGAGCAAAACTTCTCTCAAAATACACCGGTAAACTCTACATTCTCCTACTTAATATTCAGATTACTATCTTAATCTCAATTAACTTAAACATCGAAGAGGGAAACGAGGGAACAAACCCCTCATGTTGCCTGTGTTTCAAGTGAATTTGATATCGCCGACGTGTGTCCAACTGGAAAGAAGATTTGGACTTGGTCAAACGTCGGATTGGTCATAACATGGTTAGTTTAAATTTTGTATTTTATGTGTATATTATTATTATTAAGTTTTATGCTAATATGATATAATTAAAAATTAAAAAATTATTTTCTAAATTTAATAGTATAAGTTGGTTAACTAATTATACTATGTCTAGTGGTATGTATTTGGCATGCGGTAGAATTTAGTATTAATTAAAATATAAATTCGATTTATGGTACAAAAAAATTGTGTAAAATAACTTTGAAAATCGAACTTAACAAAAAAATTTGTAAGAGAGATTGCTTAGAATTGGTGAATGATTAATTTCCATGTGTAGTGATTATATTTCATAAAATATTATTGTAGAAAGTTAATGTTGTTAGATTTTAAGAGAATAGAAAATTATCATGTAAATTTAAGTATAAAGTCATTAACTAATTAGTCTTATGTGTACTAATATACATTTGATTTATAATAATTATTATTAGTTGCAATAAGATTAGATTTATGATATGAAAAAATATTTATAGAAGTAAAAATAAAAAGAATATAAATTAGAATATGATTTTTTTATTTAATCTGATTATTTAATTATACATGTTATCCTCTTGGTGCCGTGAAAGTTTTTGTATGATGGAATGTGTCACATTCATTCATATCTGAAAAGAACGAGCACACATGTCAATAATTTACAATTGTAGAGAGGAGGACTATGCATGTATAGTCCTTATCTCTCATAAAAATTATAATATATATATTTTTTAATATTTTATAAAAATTATAATTTTTTTTGAAAAATTTAATTATATAAATTTTTATTATTTTATCAAATATGACTTATCATTTTAATTATTATTTTTTTATTTAAAATTATAATATTAATACTATATTCTACCATTTCAATCATTATTTTTTTTAAAATATAATATTACTACTTTAATTATTATTTCTTTTTTAAAATTATAACATCAAATAAAATTTTTAAATTTTACAAAAAATTAAAATATAACGATATAAATAAAATGAGAGGAGTATCTACTAGCATAATAAACTAATGGTCAAATCAACCCGATTAGTTTAGCCAGACATTTCCAATTTTCCACATGGGTGATTAACAAGTCCTACCAAATTTTGATAATAGATTTTAAAATAAATAAAAAATGTAATAAAATATTTTACGTTATTTATATTTATGAAATTTAATATATTCACACCTTAAATCATTACGAAATAAAATATTTTTCGTGCGACTCAAAATTTGTACATTACGTTTTCAGAAAGTATGAAGTGTAAGATAGCTGACAGGGAAATAGACAGAGTCTGAAACTTCGAATTAAGTAACGGCTCAAGTCTTAAGTCTTATGTACTCTGCATATAAACGTAATATAATTTGCTTCTAAAATAGTCGCGTTACTCGTCACAGAAAGTTTCAAAGAACTGACTTCGGAATTGCACATATTTAATTTTATTTATGGTGGCCATCCGTCGACTTTGACTCCTTCCTTGCGTGCTTGTATATATAGACAAGGAGAAGCACATCATTTTCAAACCCTACTACAAAACAATTTCTGTATTATATAAACATAAATCGATCTCTTCTTCTACATCTATCCAAAGAAAAGTCGTAACTAGCGATCATCATCGTCAATAATCATGTACTCCTCAAACCCAGATCAGTATGCGAAATCGCCGCCGCCGTCTGCACCACCACCGTATGCATATGGTCAGCCCACCGCTACGGGAGTTCCGGTGCAATACTCCAACGCTCCTCCTGCGGCCTGGTCCACCGGCCTCTGCGACTGCTTCTCCGACTTTCCAACCTGTACGTGATTTCGTTTGCTATTTTTAAGGTTTTAAGTACTTTTAACTCTTGCATACTTTCCTTTTACAGATTTTTGAGTGACTGATAAATATAGTAATATATCATTTTTTGGTTTTTTAAATTACAGGTTGTATAACGTGTTGCTGTCCATGCATTACTTTTGGACAGATTGCCGAGATTTTAGACAAAGGAGCAACCTGTAAGTCTGTTGTTAAATACATCTAAATATTTTATTTCATTTTTTTTTTTTTTGGAGTGACATCTAAATAATTTTGTTGTAAGAATGTTATTCACTCCATTCCAAAATTATTTTTTTTAAAAAAAAATGACAGTTTATATAAATAAATTTTTTATTACAATTTTTATGTATTGTTGCAGCTTGTGCTACAAGTGGGGCTCTTTACGCACTGCTAACACTTGTAACTGGATGCGGATGCCTGTATTCATGTATCTATCGTGGTAAGATGAGGCAGCAATTCATGTTGGAGGAAAGACCTTGTGGGGATTGTTTAGTTCATTGCTGCTGCGAGCCATGCGCCTTGTGTCAGGAGCATCGCGAACTCCGGATTCGTGGATTTGACATGTCTCTTGGTAATTTTAAATTTAAATCCATCCAGCTCTTTTAATAATTATTTATTTATTTGACCCCGGTATATGCATATAACTTTTTATGGTATATGTGTATCTATTTTGTTCTGTATTTAATTTTGTGTATGTGATTTTGTTTAGGATGGCAAGGAAATGTGGAGAGACAGAATGGTGGAGTGGCTATGGCGCCAATACCTCATGGAGGAATGACCCGATAAAGTGAAAGGAAGACCTAGTTGATGGGGTTGTACTTTGAATAAACCAAAAGATTGAATGTTGATTTTGAGATTAAACATATGCAAACGTTGTTCATATGTCAAATAATTATATTGTTGTTGTAATAGACTCCTTCTATTTTTATTGTAATACATTAATTAGTGAAAATCAAAAAATTTAAATTTAAATTTGAATTCAATTTATTTTATTTTGATTGATATTAAAATTCAATATTGTAAATTACGTATATATAATTAAAATACGAACACATACAAACTTTGAAATTTAACAAATTTGTGACATAATTTAAATTTTATAATTTTAAAAACGTAATTTAAAATAAAAAAAAAAAATACTATAATCTAATCTAAGTTCGGATGAAGTATTAAATAATTTGTAGTGCCAGATTTTCATGGCAGCTCAGTTGATTTTCACATGGATTCAATTATAAACATGTTGCTGCTCTTACTTTAAGTAAGGGCAAGTTTATTGACAGATCCATGCTCCAAAGTGTCGTCAAAGCTGTTATCAATCGCAACGATTTTTGTTTGTGGAGTAAAAGGTAACACAAGAAATAGAATGATATAATAAAGCCCACTCCATTGGATTTGAAATGGACTAGTGATCTGGGCCTGTAGTGATTTAAGTTTCGTCCATTCCTAATCCAAAGAGCGACCCCTTAGTAGACCCATATAATTCATGGATCATACTTACAAAACTAACTTTGAAGTTCAAAAAGGAGACAAACTCAGTCGTAACCTTAATAAAATCAGAATCTGAGAATTAGGTCAAGATTATCCCGTTCGACTATTATTAAACCTTGTGATATGAGATGATATTTAAATTTATATTTTAATGTAACGAGTTCTCAATAATATCAAATAAAAAATATTAATAAATCAGATTTTGTGAAAAGAAGAATAATAGTACAAAATGGCCCTTTCAACTAATAATAATATTTTATATTTTCCATTTTTTTCTAAAATCTCCCATCTGACCGTATCCATAATGTATAAGAAAGAAAAAATACAACCTAAAAATAAGAATAATACGAAGACCCTGGACGTACTGCCTACCCGTGATTGTCTCTTCTTTGTCTCAAAAAACTGAAAAAAGCTTTTTTCTTTAATGGTACACCTCTTTTTTTGCTCAACAAACCTCTTTCTAGTCATTGTCATCCTAACTTTCACGACAATTGATATTTTTTACTTATTATTATTATTATTATTATTATTAAAGTTTTCTTTTTTAAAAAATTATATGGTTAATTTTAGCGTATATTAAAGTTTTAAATGGTAAGGTATAACCGTGGCAAGCATGTCCGGCTAATTTAATATATTTACACATATTATTCCTAATTATTTGTCAATTTAAGAAGAAAAAAAAAAGTTTGATTTGAGGTAATATTTCTCTCATCAATATTTAAAAATTAAGCCGCAACTTAAATAATGCGACCTGCATTTGCGGTACTAAAATAGGAAGTCTGTCCCCTATACGGCTATACCCTGCCAATAGGTAAGTACACAACTACACATACGTGGGAATACTTCAAGAAAAATTGAAAAACTTGCCTTGCCCACGAGACCCTTGTTTTTGGCCCAGCATCTGGTCTTTTTCTGTACCAAATTGACTGTCCCTTTTCGTTCAAACATACCCCCACTGAGGCACTGACTCTGACTTACCATTTTAGAGAGAGGGAAGGGTCCGGGTCGGTATGAGGTGATGGAGGTCGGGTCAGCAGAGCAGGAGCTGGAAAGGAGGAGCAAGTTTCTCAGCAGTTTGATACAGAAGAAGAAAGCTACCCAGCAAGAAGAACACCATGATCGTCTTAATATTCGGGTCAGAGCCTCAGACATGCCCATTTCCTTGCAAAATAGAGCCTTTGCTTGTGCCAGAGACAACCTTGACTCCATGCCTACTGGCAAAGTTGACAGCAAACGCCTTGCTCTTGCCCTCAAGAAGGTACTATTGCTATAAGTTTATAAGTTGGTTGCTTTAATCTCGACTCTTTTTTTTTTTTTTTTTTTTTGGTTTTGATTGGGTTTCTTGATTTTGTTCATTTAGAGTAATGGGTATGAACTGGTTAATGGCTATATTTTAGATTCTAGTCTCTTACACATGGTGTGATGTTGTAATGAACTTGTTAACTATACGAATAGTGGTATCTGATAGATGCGGAGGTGTTATTCTTTTCTTTAATGATCTATATGTACTGTTTGGAGTTTCTTTATTGTGATTTTGTTGCTATTAAATTCTTAAATTAAAGTTCTGCTCTGGTGGTCCTATTACGTTTTTGTGTCAGATTGAATACTTTTGTCTTTTTAAATAATATGATTTTGTTTATTAGGATTGTTGATTCTAAAAGTTCGCGGAGTGTTTTTGGGTAATAGTTTTGTTGGGTAATTATGCATTTTTGGTGTTTTCATTAGTTTAGTATCAGATTTAGAGAAACATTTTTTTACTGTTCTTTTTATTTTTTTGATAATTAGTTTAAATAAGTCGTTCTTGAATGGGAATGATCCTAGTAGGGGCTGTTGAGTGTTGAATTATAGATAGAGCTGCTAATAAGTTTTAGTAACTTATTGCAAGATTTAGCTGAATGTCTCATTTCCTTTTAGTCTTGGTTTGCTGAGATCATTCAGGGTTAAAGTCTAGAGTTTCAACGGTATATATACCCTCACAGGCTCACATGGTGTGGTCCTATAGATTACTTATTCAGGTGTTTGGTTGTACTCAAGATTTTCAATTCGATGTGTTTTTTTCTATACCCAATATTGTGTTGCTTTCTTTGGATTTCAGTTTCTCATTCAGTTATTAATAGAAAATTGGGAAGGGTTTGCTTGAATTTGCAAGTACAGGGCACATATGTCTACTTTTGTAAATTCGCTGATAACTATGTATCCTTTAGAAGTACCAATTTTATCTGTGACCATTATGCTGCGAACTTTCCATTAATCTGGCTGCCATAGTCCAGGGGTAGAACCATTAAGCATATGTGATGACTTTGAGTAAAGAATCGAAATCAGTGTTTCGAAGTGTGAAAATTAGGCTGGGAACTAAACAACAAGGTTAAAAAGGAAAACTTTAGGCTGGGAATGTTGTTAAATTTTTCAGTTTCAGTTTACTGTTAAATCTGAGATAGTATAATGGTTGAAATTTGAATGCGATTGACCAGCTATGGATGACGTTTGATCAACAAGATGTATTGAGTTTTTACTTCTCTGATGCATTATTCATTTGCATTTAATCCTGTTTACTTCTCTGATGCATTATTCATTTGCATTTAATCCATGAATAAATGAATGGTTTCAAAACTTCTTTAGGTGAATGCCTAAAATAAGATCACGTCTGATGACATGGTACCACCGTTGTATTGAATATTTACTCACATATAACAAGCATTTGAATGACATATACTCCTTGAAAATCCACATGTCGTGACACGCCCTTATCCCTGTAGTAGACAATTGGTGCTCGAATTTTATCGGCGAACTAGAAATTTTGCGTAGTATAAGCTAAAGAATGGTAAATTCAATATATTGCTAGTCATATATTCCATTTGTTCCAAAACTATTCTTATTCCGTCCCGAAAATAATGACTAAAACGCCTAAAGTACGTAATTTAAGAAAAACTACATCTGAGGAGAGAGAAAATTTCTAAACCACAAAAAATTTGAATATTCTTTTATAAACATACACTCCATACTTTATTGAAGTATGTGTCTAAGTCATTCATTTCAGGACAACGAAAATGGTACCTGATCTTATTCTTTTTGAGACGGAGGGAGTATATGGCTATTGACTTTCTTGGTTAAATTGTGAAATCCTAAAATTCAAAATAATTTTTTTTCATTCAACTATTGAAATTAACAAACATAATACTCTCTCCGTCCAATTTATTGTCATAATTTCCTTTTTAGTTTGTTCAAGTTTAATTGTCCTCTTTTTTTATTTAAATTATTTTTACTCATAATTTTTCAATTCTATCCACAACCTTTTAATTGAAAATTACAAATATTTTCTTGGAAATACAAAACTATTACTCCACTCTATTCTCTTTTTCTATTTAATTTCTCTCTCTAACCACTTTCTATATAAAAGATGAAAGACAATTTGGAAAAACAAATATTTTTTTAATATGCGTGCATTTTGTAATTAGTATAATATAAGTTGGACGGATGAAATAATTAATAGTACTTTTATTTAGTTTACAACAATTATAATTGTCAGTACTCAAATCAAATAAATTTATAGAGTATCAATTTTGAATTTTAGAATTCGCACGTTAGATTAAAAAGGTCGTTAAGCATCTCTAATTTTGAAACATAGTTAGTATCAAATTATATTTTGTAGAGTCTCCCTTCCAATTTATAAAAGCACTCAATTTTATAATTTACAAAAGCAAGTGCTCTTATAATTTAGAATGGAGAGAATAGTTGGTCCTCTTATTAAATGTAAGGCGTTGTTTTATCTTTGAAACTGATTACTACATATGTAGTATGCATACAAATATATTGGTGATAATATGCATGATAGTTTTGCTGGCATGAAGAATCCATTCATTGATAGTGTTGCTGGAATTTGTTGTTATTCCTACGTGTTTCCATCACAGAGAATTGACTCTAGGATCAACCAAGTGCTTTGGTACAAATCCTATTGTTTGATCTGTATATATAGAATCTTGATCTTGTGTTTCTGTTGCCTTGCAGGAATTTGACTCGTTGTATGGTCCTGCCTGGCACTGCATAGTGGGCACCAGCTTCGGCTCATATGTCACACATTCTGTAGGAGGATTTTTATATTTTTCTATGGACAAGGTTTACGTGTTGCTCTTCCGGACTGCTGTTGAGCCTATGGACCAGTGACACTACAAAGTCCATTTCACGCAATTCATATGGTTTCCAAGATGATGTATATGGGCTGCTGACTGATTTTCTTTGTAAAATTGCAGCCTAAAACCGTAACTGGAACGATATATGAAAAGTTTGTGCTGTATGTGATCATCATTTATCCCCTGTCAAATACCAAATCCAAAGCGTTTTGTGCACGTATTGGATTGTATTCTCATCAGTTACTCAATTTCGATACCCATTTCTCTAGATTTTTAACTGTTACCAAGTTGGAGGGTTGCATTTTGAGATCTTGGAATTTTTTTTTAATAAAAAAATCATTAAATACATTTAGATGTGATCTAAAATAACCCGTGGTAGTATAAATCTAGAATGTCAACAATAATGAAGCTGCGAAAGTGTGAGACCTATATCATCTCATCTCATCTCAACCAAACAATACCTTTACGTGTTTCCTTATCCCTTATAAGATCTCCTTAATTTCCTCCATCAAAATTTCTTCAAATCAACTTTGTCAAAGTTCAGTTGGAACTTGTATGAACTGTGGAAATGGAAATTTTTGATGATAAGGGAGATAACAAAGAGCAGGAAGTCGCTGATAATTTGTCAGAGCCGGGGCCACCCCATGAAGGTATGTTTCTCGTCTTGGCTCACCTTCCTCTTTTTGAGCTTCTCGCCATGACTGAAGTCTGCAAGTCACTGAATGAAGCTATAGACAGCGATATACTTCCATGGCTCAATATCTTCGTCGAGAAACCTCTGAATTCGCATGTTTCCAATCATATTCTCATGAAAATTACATCAAAGGCCAACGGTCGTCTCCAAAGCTTGGGTCTCATAGACTGTTTGCAGGTTACAGATGATGGACTTCTAGCTGTGATAGCGAAAAATCCTCTCGTCAACAAGGTATGATTTGTCATTTGTTTTCCCTTTTTTTAATTAATTAATTAATTAATTTTTTTTTGTTTTTTGGTATAAGGGTTGAATAGATAAGATATGATTGGTGGGGAAAACTTTAAAATCAATAGCTCTTCTTTCAGCTCTATGTACCAAGATGTACCGGCCTAACCCCTGAGGGAGTCATCAGAGCAGTGCAGATGTTACCCAAACACAGCCTTAAACCAATATGCCTAAAGATAAATGGCATCTACAACATGAACAAAGAACACCTTGAAACCCTTCGTTCTCTAATTCAACTGAATCAAACACAACAGAATCAGTTCTGCAACTTCTACCACAATAGGCATAAGCATTACTCGACTTTCAGGCAAAAAGACGAAACTAATCCTTCAATTGACATTGATATCTGCCCAAAATGCATTGAAGTGGGAATGGTGTACGATTGCTCACAGCAGACTTGCAGGAGGAAGAGGGAGAAACTGATGAGCGAGTGTCGTGGATGTTACCTCTGCATTCCAAGGTGTGAAGGGTGTGGTAGATGCGTAGATTCTGAAGAACAGGATGATTTTGAGACGGCTTGTGCAGATATCTTGTGCGCAGAATGTTCGCTTCAGGCAGCGAAATGTAATTTCTGTAACAAGCCATATTGTAACGAACATGCTGACAGAATGTGCAAGATTCCAGGTGTGCCTGGGTTCTTGTGTGAGGTTTGTCATTCAAAGTTCATGGAAGCCTCAACTTATTGAGGTTTTCCATATCGAGATGTAGGTTAGCAGCCTCGTATATTTGTTTAAAATAAAGAGAAACAAATAGGAAAATATTGGATTAAATGCATATTTACTGATTATATTATATATTTTTTTTATAAATTTATCATTGTATTAATTTTTTTTACAAATTCATCATTGCACGCATATTTTTAACAAATTTATCATTATATATTATTTTATTTACAAACTCATCACTGTACCATATATTTTTTGTCTATTAAATTAACAAAAAAAATAACTGATTGTTAAAAATATTTAATGCAATGATGAGTTTATAAAAAAAAATTAGTATAATGATGTATTTATAAAAAAAATAATATAATAAACAATTATACATTTAACCGAAAAATATCTAAGTAGGGATTTATGTAAGAGGACGCTTTCTTACTATTCCCGGAGATGAATAATGAATTTAATTACATTAGCATCAATTAGGCCAATAATGAATATTTCACTTGGAAGTGTAGTTCAACCCTTCGCACATTGGTTGGTGCTGTGCAAGTATACAAAATTAAGTTATAGTATATAAAAATATAAATTTTATAAAAAATTGTAATTTATTAATAAAAATATAAATTTCAATTGTAATTTATTAATTATGTATTATTTAGATAAATTTTCACTTATCTAATCAATTAATAAAAATTAATTTTTATTTAACTAATCTATTAAACTAAATAATAAATAAATCTAAAAATTTAGTTTTTAACAATTATAAAAACGCGTGCTAAAATTTTGATTTCACATACTCAATCATAATTAAACCAATTGATTTATCATATAAGTTATGGAATTAATCATATTGTGATAGTAAAATTTTTCTGAATTAGATTGCTATTCTATTTTTAGTTATAACATCTCAACTTTAATTATTAACCCACAGTCTCCATGCGAATTTAAATAATATGAAGAACATTAAATTATGTAAAAAATTTTGGGTTCGTTAACCATTATTTAGTTAATTTACTACCGAAATTACACAAATAACCTAAACTATCTCTAACTAGATTTAAGATGTGTTTATGAATCACACGAGCACTCACAAATCGTCATCTCACGATCCTTAAATTATATGACAAAAATCATCAAAATAGTATCCAATTATTTAGAAACATTAAAAACATATATCATAACTCACAACATAATAAATTCACATAAAAAGTATGACAAAAATAGTAAATCTAATTAATAATGAGTATGATTCATCTAATTTTAGTACAAAGAAAATTAGAACATAACTAAATTAATAAAATAAAGAGAAAAGTTTAGAATTGCAAAACTCATAAGTTACTCGAATGAAAAAACTTTCGTCTTTTGTTGAAAAGCCCTCCATCGAATACTATCTTTGCAATCCTTCCTACTAATCTAATAACTATGAATAATGAAAATTGTCTATCTAATTATCTAAAGATAGATGATATTTATAAAATCCACGATAAGTAAATTATACAATCCAATTAAGACTAGAAGTTCCTTTAGAAAAGTTCAAATCGGCTCACATAAGCCTATTTGCAACAAGAATCTGAAAATCTATGCCAGTAGTCTCCCACGACCTGCCCATGGAAGTTGTTAGTTGCTTCGTTTTGCTTCCTTTTTAGCATTGTTTTGTCCTAAGTCGATCAAAATTTGTCCCTTCTCCATTCAAAGTCCAAAATTACACTAAAATAGATCAAAAAACTTACAAAACAAAATACAAACAAAAAGTAATGATTCAAAATAAAAATAAAACAAATATTAATAATTTAAAACGTAATATTCACTTAATAACAAAAAATCAAGAATAAATTATGTCAAAATATTAAGTAATAAAATATCTTATCACACGTGGAAAACAAAGTCGTCAACATTTGATGACAAAATTACAATTATCATACTGTTCAAAGAATACTAACTTAAGTGAAAATTAAAAAACAAAAAGTAAAAAACTCCGCACAACAGGATTGTTAGACCAATAAACCTAAATAATTGCTTTGGAAATTTGTTAGTACAAATCCATGGATGCCTCGCTCGCCTGAAAGCTGCCAGCCTGCGTTCAAACTTCAAACCACCTCACCGCCCTTTATCCTCCATACTTTTCCCTCTATCGAAAGAACAAAATTGGGTATTCCAGCATAACTGAACCCCAAATGTCTTGAAAGGTGCACGAGAAGTTTCGATGTTGTACGAAACAGAACTTGTCAGTTTACAGTAAAACTGCACAGCAAAACAAAATACCAACAATGACGGAGCTCACTAAAGTATCAGCGTTGTGGACATATCGTGATGAGCTGCCTGAAGTAGTCAAATTAGACGATGGAACAAGTGATGTACCATTATTTACGAAGGTGTCGTTTCTCCCACGGCTACATGATAATTCAATCAATTAATTAAAATTAAGTTCCAATAAACCATCCAAAAAATATGCAGAACACTAAAAGTGCAAAAAAGAAAAATAATTGAGAAGAATTTAAGAGAATAAGAATGATAGGCTGAAAACAAAGGTATGAATTAGACTGTAGTTAGATGTATTATTTTTACCTTCCTGGAAATACACAAGTTCCATGACCTGCACCAACAAACAATCGCCAGTATATTAATAACGCTTATATGAATGGAATGAAGAAAAACATAACAGAAAAAAGAAAATAAAAAGGTTCATACTGGGGTCTGTAGTAGTAACCATAGCGACTCCATTGAAGTCACAGGTCCCTTCAGCCAAAGCCATCTGATGATAATATGCATCAAAAGCATAGGTAGCATGAGCAGCCACAGTGTCGGGCTCATAACATGGTTTCCCTTGCAACAATGGAGAGCAATCCACTTTCCCGGGTCCACAAGCCCAATCCAAGGCTGCTTGCAGCATCTTCCGATCAGCACTCTCTCTCGCCGCACAGTAGGTATTGTTAGTAGTGTCATTAGCCAACACAGTCCCAGAGCCCGTCAAGTGCAGTATATAAATTGGCACCCCGTTGCCATCAAAAAGTCCCCAATTCTTCTCGGAAACAGATCCAGAACTTGAATCTTCATTGTAAAGCTCATAAATATAAGTACTAACTGCAATTCCAGGGTGTTTGGGAGTCCCCGTGTTGTTAAGAACGTGCCTAATAAGGTTGCTATTGTAAGTATTGGCATTGTCAATAGTGGCGTCTGGTTCTGAGGAGTCGCCCTTGGACGGCCAACCGGATTCAGTCACTAAAATTGGGACATTCGTAAAATTTAAATAGGACATTGCAAAATAAGCCGCATCAACAAGTGCATCAAAAACATTAGTATAGTGCAAAAGCGTGTTAGAGTCCACAGCTTCTTTATTTGGAGGGAGAGGACGAAACAGAGCATAGTCTAAAGGGATAACACCGTTTGATTGCATGTAATCATAGTATGGGTACACATTGAGCATAAGATATGAATCTGTGGACTGTAAAAATTTGAGCAAGGGTACCATGACTGGGTCCCACGAGCGGTTAAAAAACGCCTGTGAGGGTGGGAAAGAGTCGAGAATAATGGAAGAAGAATGTGCAGTCGAGACTTTAATTAGGGAATCGAGATTAGAAGCAACAAGGGCAGAGTAGATGAATTTGACTGCGGAGACTAGGATCGGAGCAGCATTGGGGAGTGTAGTAAGGACTTCGGATCCAACGGATATGGACGTAATGTTGGTAGCAGGGACATGGGACAGAATATTGCGAGAAACCCAATTGGCTGCAGTGGCATTAGACTGACCAATACCGAGTAGCTGGTCATTGGGAACCGAAACAGTAACGCGTATTCCTGTGTTGGCAAGTGCAAGTAACATGGCTCGGTCAGCATCATAGAGCCTGACATGTCGGATTTGCTGAGCCTTGAGAAGAGCCACAACCTGCGTGGGGCTCGGCATGTCAGAGAGGGCTGTGCCTACGTTCACGCCAATGAAAGCATCTGCATAAAATGGAAGAATGCAAATTATAAGATACGTATATGCATATATACATACATAGTTATTATCACCTTTCCTTTAAAAGTATTACCTTTGTTCCGCAAAAAGAGTCCCATTGAATTTCTTCATAGTCAATTTGCGAAATTCTAAAATTCAAAACTAATGTGAACGACTCTGATTCTAATTAATGTAATTAGTCAATGTTGTAAACTACACGTCAACATTATTACAAATTACAAAGTTTATTGTTTTGAAAATTTAATAAATTCACATCACAATTCAAATTTTAGGTTTTCGCAAATCGACTAAGAACAAAGAGCAATGACACGCTTTTTGTGGAACAGAGGGAGTAATTCTTACGGGAAATAGTAATTCATATTCTATACATGCAAGCAGTCGTTATTGTTCTGCCATAATAGACGCACAGAAAATGACTAGCGAAAAGCTGTGATGGACATTTGTGGCAAGTTGGCTATAAAAACGCGGAGGGACAATCCAATAATTGCGATAGGACCTGGATAGGCATTAGAGCACTTGTACAAGGAAATTGACAGTATTTCCTCCACAATGAAATCACTCTTAATTGAAACCAAAAAGATAGAAGGTTTTATGTAACTATCAACTGAAAAAGGTACAATAAAAGAGACTAATACATCCAGAAGCTAGATGGTTTTTCAATTACAGACGTAAAACAGAAATTAAAGGAGCATGAACCTAATTATTATAAATTGAAGAAAATTCATCATGTTCAAAAAAAAAAAGAACTCTGTATAGAGGACAACATATATTGACTTACTATTATTATTTATTAACACCCCAAAAATATTTATAGCAGAAAATACTCAAATGTCAGATCGAACTATCTACGCATGATTACCATACATGGTATATCACTTTATGGGCTTAAGATTAAAATAATAGCAAAATGTTTTCATTTGGACAATATGTTGGACCATATTGGTGTTATGGTTCTGGCCCTCTGCGGTAATCTTTTATGGTTGAATATGTTTATAACTAAAAGGAAACTAGAAAGTAGAAACTACAAGAACTGTGTGGCATGATATAGAGCCAGCTTATTTAAAATTTATTTTATAATTAGAATAAGTTAGAAGTTAAAAAAAATACATATTAATCAATTTTTTAAAATAACTTAGACAATATAAATTATACTTAATTTATAATTTTTTTAAAATTAATAAAAATAATTAATTTTTAAAAATAAACTATAATTAATTTTAATAAACTGAAATAAACATGCCCATAGGTTCGTCTAAAGATATTCGAGAACATATTGGAGGATTGGAGGATTTGATAACTTTTATTACCAGGAAGATGCTCTGCTTAAAATGAATAAGGGTGCCTTTCTCACTCGCATACAGACATAAATGTATGTACCAAAAGGGGGACCCACAGGCATTTCATGCATAGCACAGTAATTATATAGAACAGCTCAGTCTAGCATAAGAAATAAAATGCCCACAAGTATATTCATAAAACCAAAGCTGGAAATTGAATAGAGAAAATACTAAATCATCAATGGATGCATAGAAACAACCGGGTGAAGTAGAAATAGCATAAGATTATAGCATTATTCTGTCCCAAAAAGAGTGTCTCATTTGGAAAAAATAAAAAAAAGGGAAAGAAAGGAGTTACCTTGATCAGCAGAAACAACAGATGATACTAAAAGAAGACGAAGAAGAAGAAGCAATACAGCCATTGCTACCTGTTAAACTCCAAACCCATACAAATCCCAATGACGCAAAAATTTCAATGATAGCCCCAAAGGCCTAAGAAATTCAGAGAGAGAAAGGGCGACGGATGAGAGAGAGAGAGAAAAACAGAGACTGTGGAAAGGTCGGAACTTGGGCTAATTTTAGAGGTTATATATTGTGTAAATGATATTTGACAGAAGATCGGACGGCTGATATTGAATACTTCCTTCGGTTTTATAAAGAATGAGTTTAAATATTTTTTTTTAAAAAAATTAATATATTATTTTTATTTTATAATTATTATTTTTAATTTTATATAACATTAATTTTTTTTTATTATTTTAAAATAGATTTACAAAAATAATTTTATTAAAAAATTATATATATATTTTTAAAAAAATTAATTTTTTATATTTTAAAGGGAGTATATGCTGTTCTTTCATGGAGTTGGCCTCTCCGTGTGAGTTAGGAGGCTTTCTTTTTTTTGAGCTTATGTTTGTCCAAGATTGCGATCTACGAGGAGTTCTGACAGATCTGACATGGCAGGCTAGCTGGATTCCATTGAACGGTCACTTTCTCGGATTATTATTTTTTCTTTTATTCCTTCTGTATCAAAAAAATTTTTTTTATTAAAAATAATATTATAATACATAAATCAATAAAATTTTATTTTAATTTTAAATAAAGCCAATTCAAATTATAAATGATTTAAAACTCAAGTAAGTCGATTCTTTTGTGAAATATGTGAAAATTAGCCTATTCATAACATAATAAATATTTTTTTAGAAAATATTCTTTTTCAAGTAAAAAAAAGTTTAAAATTAATATATTCTTATATTTTCTTGATTTCTTTCGAGAATTAATAAAAATAGTAAAAATATAGATTCATAATATATACAAAAATATATATTATATGCCTGAAATATGATTGAATTATTGCAAAAGTATAATATATGAAAACTATTTATAAATAGTTGTTGGCATTTTTTATTTAAGGATATAAACGAGTCGAATATTAACGTACTTAGATTCTACTCATATATTTAACGGATTTGAAATGAAATTTGTGCATGTCTCGTTTAAATATCGAATCAAAACCGAATATGAATCGAGTCCGAGTAATTTGAAATTTTCGAACGAATACTATCGAACATCAATAAAAAAATAATTTCATAATATCCAAATGATTTATCAAACTTTAAAATATAATTATATTTTACTCGTTAATATTTCAAAACGAACTTAAATCGAGTTTTTAACTTAGTGATCTCGAATAAATTTCGAATCGTTTAGTTTTATTTACGACCTTATTTTTATTTATAGCTTTATGAGTATTATTTGTTGTTGGAGTGATCGTGAGTTCGGAAAATTCAATTTATTTATCGAATCGAGCATAAACAAAACTACAGTAGTGGTACTTCGGCTTAGGACGAAAACAAATCAAATTAAGTCGAATATATTTTGTTAAAATTTTATTTATATAATTTATCGAATTTAAAGTAAATTTTTTATATAATTCGTTTAATTATTGAGCGGAAGACGTATACAAATCGATTATTAATTATTATTTTAATATTTACAATATTATAATTATTTAACCTACAAATAAACTTAATTTTTAAATTAAATATGTTTATATAAAACTTTATATGTAAACTTAACTTTCAAGTTAAATATGTTTATATAAAATGATATAAATGAATTACAATAGTACCCTCAATATAAATGGTCCAAACGTCATGTCAAATTTCTTCAAGAAGGCCGGTCATTTTCTGTAGAAACTAGGAAACCCCACGTGCCGCTGCGCGCGTGTTTTTTTTTTTTTTTTGGTTGTGGCTATTGTTTATATAAACATATGTATTTTAATGTAGGCCCTGTTTGCAACGTTTTATTATAGTAGTAGATTATAGTTTATTTAAAAAAATATATATTTATTTTAATTATTTAAAAAAATTATAAGTTAAATGTAATAATATTTTTAATTTGAACACTATATAATAAAACGTTGCCAACACAAGAAGATGAAACAGGCAGCAAGGGTCGAATCAAGCAGAGAGAGCAATTTACAACGCAATCAAGCAATTGCCATTGAAAGCGCAGTGAGCCTATAACCTCTTTCTATCATCGAGATAGCTCGTGGTTAGCCTAATTTGCCTTAAACCTATTGTTCAATTATGTTTTGATTCTAGCTATGAAAAAAAAAAGATTTGATTGTTCAAGAATATTTCACATCCATCACAACAAAGTTGAATGCTTACAACTAAAAATAGCGAATCAAAAACTAAGAATATTTCAAATCGCACCATACACTTTTATTTGTGTCAAACAGAACTTCTTAACTATGATTTTTGTTTCATATTGCACCACCCGATCAAAAAATAATTAAGTCTCATGACGGCGTCTGAAATGTGCTTTGTGCGTGGAGTCTTATTGAGGGTAAAACGGTAAGAACAAAGAGAACTGCTAACAAAAAAATCTCAAATATAAAATACAATTAACTTTGAGACCCATATGTTTTATTTCCGTTGAATTAACACCACACAACCAAACATAATACCCATTATTCTCTAACTCTAAATTGAAACCCAACAAACTCTCTTCCAAATACATAGCCGATTTCATTTTCCAATCTAGCAATTGAAGCAACTTGTATGGATAGAAGGTGATGATGAAACGAATTTTAAGAGATTGTGAGGATGTAATAGTTTATGGTGCAAGGGAATGTCTGGGGATTATGGTAATTGTGGCACATTTGCTCTCTACCCAACAGTAGGGACCCAAAAATAGCTTTTTTTTCCATAAAATTTGATACTTTTGAATGTAATCTTGTTTGTTTATGTCTATACCATGTTTGATTCTTATTGGATTGTCAGATTTATTAATTTTAGTGGTCCTATAGAGAAGTTAACCACTTTGTTTATCAATTTGGTCATTTTCAAATTGAGTTTCACCTTTGCTTATTAGTACTTTTTGACTGCTGAGTTTAGTCCAAATCCAAGTTGTTTATTTATTTATTTTTGCTTTTTTGCTTTTTATAGAGCCAAATCCAACCCATTTTACCATTAAATTTTTTCATGTGGTCAGGTTTCAACAAAATCTGATAAAGTATGTTGGCGGTTCCATTGACTATGTACTTTGATGTGTGCAATAGAGACACTTTTGCCTTGATTAACATTGAAATATGATGATGGAACTTGATCATAGTGGTTCAGGTAATTTCTCTTATAAATTTCCTGGAACTACTTTTGAATGAGGATTGATGCATTGGCGATGGTTGAGTTTATACCTAAGAGGGGATTACTTAAGGTTCATGTTGAGAATATTGACCCACTCAATATGCACAATTTATGTCAGTCTGTTGATTTTCTATAGCTAGATGATGTAGTCTTAGTGAGGAGTTGGATAACATAGAGCAACAAATGGTGGAAACTGAAAAGAATAAAAATAAAGAGAATGAAAATGGACAAAATAATAATGAAGGAGAAGGCAATAGAGCTAAGGATAATAAAGATGAAAAAGAAAATAGAGATGAAGATAATAAAAATCGCAGGAAGAAAACGAGAATGAGAAAAGAGACAAGGGACATAAGGCAAACAAGGGAACTCATAAATGAATCTAGTGATGAAGATGACCCTACATACCAGCCTGAAACACACTTGGATAGTTCGAATAATGATTCAAATGATAGTGATGATGATCTAGATTGGAATGAAGAATTTGTCTTGGATGATCAGTTTGGTTTCGGTGATGAACAAAGTAGGGGTGAGGGGGGTGAGCAAGTGACAGTGAACATCAAGGTAGGGGTGACAATGAACAACAATATGAGACTAAAGATGAATTAAGTGATGGTGTTTCATCAACTAAAGAGCGAATGACTATACTAACTGATGATGAAAAATATTAGATCATATACCCTGAATTCAATGATACAGACATAAAAGATCCCAAGTTTCTTTTAGGCATGTTGTTTGAGAGCTCATCTTTGTTTAGCATTATAGTAAGAGAACATGCAATATTACACGAAAAGGGTATAAGATTCAAGAAGAATGTGGGTGACAAAGTTAAGTTTGTTTGCACTCCACCTTGTGCATGGAGGTGCTATGCTTCAAGGTACAAACAACTTTATTTAATTATTTGTTCATTTAATAATTTGTCACCACTTTATTTAATTTTTTTTTTAATAATTTGTCACAACTTTATTTATTTGTTTATTTATTTCTTATGCTTATGCAAGTTCAAACAAACTGACCATTTTCAAATTAAATCATCATATGATACCCACACATTTACTTCATCTTGGGAACATAAACAAATTAGTGTAGCTTGGATTGCAAGACAATATGAATCAGATTTTAGACTCAATCCAAATTGAAAATTAGATGCATTTCACAAGAAGGTTGTCAATGATCTAAATTGTAACGTATCCAGATCCCAGACATTTAGGGCAAAGAAGCATACTTTAACTAAAATCAATGAAAGTCATGAGGCTGAATATGGTTTGTTGAGGGACTATGTAACTACAGTGATGAAAGATGTTAGGCTTGACAATAAAGATTATTTGTGATGATCTTCTACCAGGGGAGGCAGAATGTAGATTTTTGAGGATTTATATTTGCTTGAAACCTATGAAGGATGGTTTTACTATAGATTGTAGACGTCTAATTGGTCTTGATGGATGCCAATTGAGAGGACCAATTGGTGGTCATTTACTGTCATCTATGGGCATTGACCCTAATAATGGAATATGGTCCATTACTTGGGCAGTGGTCGAGGCAGAACATAGGTTTACATGGGAACGGTTCATAAAACTACTGATTGAGGACATTGGAATACAAAATGACAGTAATGTGGCCCATTAGTTATCTTTTGATGCAAATTAGGCAAAATACTAATAGAAAACAAAAGTGTCAGACTAGGAATGAGCTCAAATTTGGTAGGCTGTTTGGAAATGGGCTTCTAAGCAAAGCCCATGGCTTTGGGCACTGTCAGTTTTCGACGTTTCGAGGTTGTTTAGATGGGTTTTCTTGGTTTTTTTTACTTATTTTATTTTACAGAGGCATTTTTGTAACTTTTTAATTTTTGTTTATTTGTTAATTTCTAAATATGGTTCGGCTTGATTTAATTTTTGTGTGTTTGGCATTACTTTTAATTTGACACATATTTATTTAATATATATTTTTACTTATCTTTTATTATATGGGATTAGTAAATGCACTTGCTAAATTGGTTCTCAATGTTGAGCAAAGATACTATGTCATGCACCTTTATAAAAACATGTGGAAAGATCACGAGGGCATCTTGTTGAGGAAATTATTGTGGAAAGGTGCAAGGTCAACACATGACTATTGGTTTAACAAGAACATGGAAGAAATTAGGAAAACATCAAAGAAATGCCATGAATGGTTGGCAGCAAAACCCCAAGTCTTAGTGGAACAGGTCATGTTTTAGTACAACTTGTTGATCTAACATGTTTGTTAACAAACATTGTGAGGTATAGAACAATTTTATAAACAAGCTTAGGGACCTCCTTAGAATGACCATGTTATGTCACATCCAAAAGTAGTTGATGTTGAGAATTCAAAAGAGAAAGACTAAAATGGAATATATTGTCTTTTGTGTCCCAACATAGTTAAAAAACCTAAATAAGAACATTCAAGATTGTGCAAGAGCTATTCTGGCTTGGTCAGG
>JAUMHB010000001.1:201598-219941 GCA_032359685.1 Pittosporum tobira
AAACGTCGGGGTCATTTTATAATTTCATGAACCCCTGGGGCATATATGCAAATCCTTTCAATTATATAAGTATATCAATAGGGTTTTAGTTTAGGTTACATCGGTCACTCCCGCCGCCTCGCTTAATCGCAGTCACCCCAGGTCATCTCTCTCACAAACCCTTACATCTCTTCTTCTTCTTCTTATCTGTGGATGTATATGCTCAATCTAATCTAAGCACATTTGGTTGTTTTAATCATAAGTCTTGGTTAGTGAGTTTTGTTCTTCAGCCCTCATTTCTATTGAAGTATGATTATGTTATCATTTTGATCTGGATATGAACATTTTTTTATTAATTTGATTGCTATATAACATAGAATCAAATTGATTTGTACGGATTTAGGTAGATTTCTATATATATATATATATATATATATATATATATATATATGTGTGTGTGTGTGTGTGTGTGTTTGTTTGTAGAAGTGTGACTGTGGTTGCCACAGCTATGTGGCTGCGGCAACAAGTACAAAAAGATGTAGTTTTGATTACAACTGAAACTCAGCTAGATTTCAAGATTTTTTGGTGCTTTCTTTTGTATTAGATGTGTTCGTTTTCAGTCTAATGGAACACGAGATGTATAAGCTTGGGGCATTTCGTTTCTTTGTTGACTTCGGCGTTGTGGTCTAGGTGTTATAGATTTAGCTTTATATGATTAACTGTTAGTAATTCCTCATTAATTTTAGGATATGATACTCTTCTTGATGTCATGGATGAATTGAAATGTAAATCGTAATTCTGTGTACATATCACTTTTTATTTTATTTTAATTTATGCTTTGATTTAAGTGATAATTGATATGTGAGAAGGCTATTAGAAAGCATGAAATAAGGTTTGCACGTTCTGATGATATTCTTATATGCTAAAAATTTTGTTCCTTTCATCAATGGTGAAGGAAAAGAAGAATGTCTCACAGGAAGTTTGAGCATCCTAGGCATGGTTCCCTTGGATTTCTCCCAAGGAAGCGAGCTGCTCGTCACAGAGGAAAAGGTATTCATTTTTTGAGTTACTGAAATACATGTTTTATGAGGTATCAATTTTTATTTGTTTTATGAACATTGGATTCGTTTGCTGTGTCACGTGTAGAAGTCTTGTCTGCAATCCTAATTCTCATGGGTTGTATTCGTCATGTTTATCATCATCTGGATATATTCTGGCTAATTGCAGTTTTAGTTTATGTTACTATTAAAGTAACTCATAAACGTGTTTTCTATTTTCTAAATACTTCTTTCCTATCAGTTTCTTGATATTTTCCTCTGAAAGAATCTATTTTGCAGCCTAGTCAATGTAGCAAATGAATGTTCTACCTTTAAGTTACTCTATTTTTCTGTACACCCCTTTCAATTGAGGCATCATAAAACGGTATGCATATTGAACTGATATGTGTGTTGGTTGGAATTATGCAGTGAAGGCTTTCCCCAAGGATGATCCAAGCAAGCCATGCAAGCTTACTGCATTTTTGGGTTACAAGGCTGGGATGACTCATATTGTCAGGGAGGTTGAGAAGCCTGGATCAAGTGAGCAACTTCTCAATTTATTCTTGCTTATCATTAGCATCCATAACCATAAGTTAATATATTCATATATTGTATCATTTTTCAGTTTTAAGTTCTTTAAAGTTTCACTGTAGATTCTGCAACTAATGTTACTTGTTCACGTAGAGCTTCATAAGAAGGAGACATGTGAGGCTGTGACCATTGTTGAGACCCCTCCAATGGTCATCGTTGGAGTGGTGGCATACGTGAAGACACCACGTGGTCTCCGTTCTTTGAACACCGTGTGGGCCCAGCATCTGAGTGAGGACATTAAGAGGAGGTTCTACAAGAATTGGTGCAAGTCAAAGAAGAAGGCTTTTACTAAGTACTCGAGAAAGTATGAGTCTGACGAAGGGAAGAAAGATATCCAGTCACAGCTTGAGAAGATGAAGAAGTACGCAACAGTTATTCGTGTCTTGGCTCACACTCAGGTAATTAGAGTTTCTGTAATTAGAATTTTGTTGTGAATGTTCATATCTTATGTATAAGTTTTCTTATATCCATGTGTCATGATTGAGCCATTTTTTAATGTTATACTTGTGTCCTGCAGATTAGGAAAATGAAAGGTTTGAAGCAGAAGAAGGCACACCTGATGGAGATCCAGGTCAATGGTGGGACCATTGCTGAGAAGGTGGATTTTGCTTATGGCTTCTTTGAGAAGCAGGTTCCAATTGATGCTGTATTCCAGAAGGATGAGATGATTGACATCATTGGTGTGACCAAGGGTAAAGGTTATGAAGGTGTTGTGACCCGTTGGGGTGTGACCCGTCTTCCGCGCAAGACTCACAGGGGTCTGCGCAAGGTGGCTTGTATTGGTGCATGGCATCCTGCTCGTGTTTCATTCACTGTTGCTAGGGCTGGTCAGAATGGTTATCATCACCGAACAGAGATGAACAAGAAGATCTACAAACTTGGCAAGGCCGGACAGGAGACCCACACTGCACTTACCGAGTTTGACAGGTCAGTATCTTGTGTCTTAATTCAAATGGTAATATCTTTTTTAATACTCTGTACCATACAAACTAGAAAACTTTAACTTGTCAATTTTTTGGAATAAAATTTCTTATACTCTTTGTTAAAAGTATAGGCGGAAAGAATATGATCGTAAGAAACTGCCTTGAATTTACATTATAATTTTGATGAGTTATATACGCCTGCAAGTATGCATGTATCTGATATTTACACAAACCATTCCCTCTTATTAGGACCGAGAAAGATATCACTCCTATGGGTGGCTTCCCTCATTATGGTGAGGTGAAGGATGACTATTTGTTGATCAAGGGATGCTGTGTTGGGCCAAAGAAGAGGGTTGTTACTCTTCGTCAGTCTCTGCTTACTCAGACTTCTCGTTTGGCCCTCGAGGAGATCAAGCTCAAGTTCATTGACACATCTTCCAAGTTCGGACATGGTCGCTTCCAGACTACCGAGGAGAAGCAAAAGTTCTATGGCAGGCTCAAGGCTTGATCCAACAAATAATTGCAACTTTGTGCCTGTTGGTATTGAAATTCTTCTATTTCTGAGTTAATGTTATTGAAAAACTTCTGGATGTTTATTAAGTTTTGGGGGGTTTCCATGAATTTTGTTGCATTAGAGATGTTTTATGTTATGGATGGTTGGATTTGGTTGTTTATTAACTGCATGTTAAATTTTACCCAGTATCCATCAGATGTCATCTCTGTAGTAGAGAATGTCAATTTTACCTCACATATTTTGGCATGGTTAAATTTTGGTTTTTGAAATATACTGAAATTTCACAAGTGATTTGACTCAAGTGCGCAATAAGAAGTCTAGAGTTTTTGAGTTGCCGAGTCTTAAAATTCAAATCTGATGAATGTGTGGTGGTTTAAGAATACTGAAATTGAAGAAGCAAAAGACTGAAATGTAATGCCAATGTGGATTGGCATTTTTATCTAAGTTGGGGTGGTTCTCTTCTTTTGCGGATGTGTATTGACATTATTATGTAACGTATTACATTAATGAAGTATGTGGAGATGAATTCATTTCACTCTTATGAAAAGAGAGATGTATGTGCTTCATCCGGTTCACGCGTTATCATGTTGATGGATACCGTGCTACTTCTATGAATAATGTTATTACGATGGCATAGTTTCATTTCATTTACATAAATAAAAGAGATAAACGTGTCTCCCGTTATCAAGTTAATGGATTGCCATGGTACTGGTATGAATAGCATTATTATGCTAACGTGATTTCAGTTCACCCACATAAATAAGAGAGAGAAATGTGTACCGTGCGTGTTCTCACGTTATTATATTAACAGATATCATGAATAACGTTGTTATGCTTACGTGATTTCCTTTCACTCACATAAATAAGAGAGAAATGTGCTCTTGCATTTCTCACATTATGTTGATGAATACCTGCTACTCACATAAATAAGGTTAGTATGCCGACATGATTTCAATTCACTCGCATGAAAAGAGAGAAATGTGTCTCATGTTTTTCACATGATCATGTGGATAACTAATCTCTCCATCCAATTTATATTGTTTTATTTTTTATTTTTTAGCTTTGTCCAAGTTTAGTTTCTTACTTTCATTGATGACTATTCACGGAAAATACAAGGGTATTTTTTTGAAGGAGAAATCGGAAGTTTTTACTATTCAAAAAATGTTCAAGGCATATGTTGAATCGCAAAGTGGATATGTTATAAAGAATTTGAGATAAGAATACTAGAAACGGCGTAGTAGAAAGGAATACTAGAAACCTTCTTGAAATGGTTAGAAGTATGCACAAAACTAAGAATATGTCAAAGAAGTTTTGGGCTCAAGTGGTTAATTGTGTTGTAGATTTGGTGAATAGATGGCCAAGCAAATGAGTAGATGGCATGACCCCTCAAGAATCATAGAGTGGAAGAAAGCCTAAGTTGAAATTTTTTGGGAGCTTTGCTTATTCTAATGTTCCGGATTGAGAACCAAGCCTGATGATCATAGTCAAAAATTCATGTCTTTATTACATATGATTCCAACTCTAAAACCTGCAAGTTGTATGATCCAGTCAATCACAAGCTTCGTGTTAATAGAGATGTTGTGCTTAATGGGCTCGTCCATATGGAATGAGAAATTTGTCATCATTGAAAATAAAGAAGTTGAAGAAAGTGTACCACCTACACCAACTTCACCTACCTCTATCTACTTCAGATTATGAGAACCCCTCCAAGGAAGTTCAGAAGTTTAAAAGAGATTTATAAATCATCTGATGAATTGCAACTTATTTGTCTTGTTGCAGATTACGAGCCTATTGACTTTGAATAATCTATACAAAAAAAAAAAGGTGGTGGAAGGAAGATATGGATGATGCAATTAGAGCCATTGAGAAGAATCAATCTTGAGAACTAATTACTTTTCCAATGAATCATGAAGCAATTAGAGTTAAATGGGCATACAAGGTGACGAAGAATACAATATGCGAGGTTGGAAAGTACAAATCAATACAAAGAGGGGATAAATGTTCTGACACTCACCGAATTTAGGGTTAGGTTACAAATCATTCACTGAACTAAAAAAAAAATTACAATCAACTCACTGAATTTCATTTTTGTAACACTATTAATTTTTCTGTTACTTTTGATAGAAAATGCCTCCATATTCATTCCCTCTAATATATTTAGTGAGTTGATTGTAACTTTTTTTAGTTTAATAAGTTGATTGTAACAAAAAAAAGTAATAGAAAAGTTAACAGTGTTACAAAAATGAACTTCAGTGAGTTGGTTGTAACTTTTTTTTAATTCAGTGATGATTTTGTAAGATGACTTCAAGTTCGGTGAGTATCAAAGCATTTATCCCATACAAAGAGATATCACAAAACTTGATTATGATGAATTGTTTTCTTCGGTTGTTTGAATGAAAACAATCAAATTATTGATATTAACTGCAGTCCAAAATTTGTGAAAAATCAAATGGAACTGAAAATTGTTATTTCTTGAATGGTTACCTTGAAGAGGAGGAGTGCATTCAAACAACTTATAGGATATGTGAAAAATGGCAATGAAGACGAAGTCTGTAGAATACATAATGAATACATATATATAATGTCCATGTGAACATCACTTTACATAATGAAGAAGAATGATGATATTTTACTAGTAATTACTTTACATATTGATGATTTGATTTTGATAGGACATAATCCATCCATGTTCGAAGAGTTCAAACAAACAATGACGGGAAGATTTTTACAGTGGTACTATGTTAAGTTCTAATCATGCTGTGAAAATTTTTTAAAAAATTAAAAATTAAAAAATAAAATAAAATAAAATAAAATTGCTTTATTATACTTATATTAACTTATTCTGGAAAAGCATTTGATAATGCTCCTAAAGGTAGTGGCCTAAACGCCTATGCCAACTAAGAAGATCGTCATAAACTAGAGGATCAGAGGAGCCTGCCTCTGTATAATTCGCCAGAAGAAAGGTGTAGTAGGACCATCAAGCCAGTAAACACCATCAACTCATTGTCCTCAAGTCCTGAAAAATAATATAGCCCCGAGGAAAAAAAGGTGACGTTACAGTTTTAAGTCCGTAGTAATTGAAAGAAGATTGTTAGTAAATTTAAGAACACGAAAAAGTGATGATATGAATAGAGTAAGGGTGCACTATACTAAGCTCTTCAACAAAAACTCGAAAGTTAATTTTTAGCTGCAAAATGAGTTTAATAAGCTCTACCAAACAAACCCAAGTCTCTCATTCCACTCAAACAACGTACAAGGTTCCTTTTCTAAGTGCTTATTTGCTAACAATTTATTGAAAATTTAAACACAGAAAAAAAATAATTTGTTTGGTAGGTTATAAGTTCAAAAAACTAAATTCATAACGTAGATTCAAATTTAACAAAAAAAATTAAAATTAAAATTAGATTTAAGATGCAAACTACAATTCGGTAACTTGTATCGAACAAGACTCAATGCCTCGTACGAAAATAGTATGAATCAAAATTGCTATAAATGAGTGTAAAACTATAAGAGCAAAATTGATTTTTCTCTCGTAGAAAAGAATTGCAACATTTATAGTTCTTTTTTATGAGACAAACATAGACCATGGACGATAGAGGTAAGATGTCCAAACCGTAATCAAATGACTGGAAAGACTGTCAATAATTTTAGCTAACTAATTAGCCCTTAGAGATCCCCAATATTTTAAATAAGTAAAAGATGTAAAAATTAACACAAATTGTAAAAAAGAGTTCAAACAAATTTATATTATTTTTTCCAACACTTTATTACCTGTAAATATTATTGCATTATCTAAAAGCTCTACATTTCAGTGCATTAATATTATGATTAATTAATCTTATCCTATGATCTAATAGAAGATTTTATGATTATCATCCTGTAATATTAATCCATAAGATCAACAAGAAAATTGATAACAACTATTTTGTGTTTAATATTTTCATATTTTTTGCTCTTGATTTATCATTATTTGTTTAAAAAGCACAATCAAACATGAAATAATTGTTATATTTTTAGTTTGGATTACTACTCCTTGTTTGGATGTTATTTTATAGGTTTTTGGACATATTTTCGTGCAAATCTGGGCTTAGAATGGACAAGCAATGAATATGGACTAAAGAATAACAAAACTGTAAATAAAGGGACAATGCAAATTTCCAGCAGCTCCCACGATTGTGGCCATAGCCACGGGTTGCCTGTGGGAGGCGTCCAACGTGATTTTTCACTTTTCTGATCCGATTCTAAAAGGGGTATCTGATCCGGACCATTCATGCACGAATTTTAGATAGATTCGGATTGTGTATCTGGTCCTATAAGTAGCATAGATCTCAAATCAATTTATATCAATTTTTACAATTCATAGTTAATAGTTTAGTAATAGTATTGTAGAGACGGTGCTCGGTAGGAAGACTTCAACACAAGGCGAATGATTTTTGTACGAGTAATTATAGTTGTATCTATCTTTTCTCTTTCTTTATTTACTATAATTATGTTCTAATTTCCTTTGTGTTAAGATTAGATGGATCATGCTCATAATTAATTAGATTACCGTTTTATCATGATTTTATGTGAGTTTATTATGTTGCGAGTTATGTTTTATGTTCTTAATGTTTCTAGATATTTGGCCAATGTTTAGACAAATTTTGTTACATAGTTCAAGTACCGAGAGGAGAAAACTAATGAGAGCTCGTGTGAAATATAACCATAAATTAAATTTAGTTAGAGATAGTCTAGGTTGTTTGTGTAATTTCGGTAGTAACTATATCTAAACGAGTCATGATAGTTAGTGAATCCGGAAATTTTCATAAAACTTAATACTCTTCATATTATTTAAATTTCGCATGGAGACTGTGGAGTTAATAATTGAAGTAGTGGGGCTATAACTAGAGATAGAATAACAACTAATTTAGGAAAATTTCACTATCACAACAGAATAAATTCCATAACTTACATGATAAACCAATTGATCTTATTATGAATGGGTAGGTGCAGTCAAAATCTTAGCACGCTTTCTTATTATTGTTTAAAAAATCCTAAAATTCATTAGTTTAGTTTATTTAGTAATTAATTAGTTCTTTTAATTAAAAACTAAAACCTTTATTGCTCAAATTAGATAAATTAAAGAATAGTCAAAGTTGATAAATAATTGATTTCAATTCTCGTGGGACGATATTTTTATTACTACAATCTGATTAGTGTACACTTGCACTTCTCACCGATCAAAAATCATTGAGTTTCTTTCAATAAATAAAATAAAAACCATAAATGTCATTTTATATATTTAAGAAAATGAAGGAATACATATTGATTCCAAGCAACAAAATAAAAAAAATGGTGAACCACAAGAAAAACAAAAAAAATATTTCATAAATAATTTGAAGTAATATATAGGTTGTTACCTTTATCATATATTCCTTAATAATAGGGGGTGAAAATGAATCGAATTGAGTCGAGTATGACTTATTTAAATTATACTCATGTAATTTATTGAACTTGAAATGAAGTTTATGCATATTTTGTTTAACTATTGAGTAGAGCACGAATACGAATCAGTCATGAGTAGTTTGAAGTTTTCAAGCAAGTTGCATCAAGTATCAATAGAAAAAGTAATTTAATAAGGTCTAAGTAATTAATTGAACTTTAAAATATACTCATATTCTACTAGTTAATTTTTTGAATTGAACTCGAATCGAACTTTTAGCATAACAATCTCAAATTGAGCCCAAACTATTTGGTTTTATTTATAGTCTTACTTAATAATAAGACCTCATCGTTGAGGCATAATACTTTGTTAATTAGATAGTTTGGGGATATTAAAAATTTTAAGTTCATAATCAAATTTTATCTTGAGCTTGTAATCTTCAAGTTAAGGACACAAATAAGTTTTGTTCAAAAATAAATAACAATTATAAAATTAAATCAAGTCGATGGTTTCTAAGTAGTATAATATATAGATTAAATTTTATTTTGAGTCCCACAAGAATAGACGATGTTTCAAATTACATTTTATAATTTTATTTATGTCAAATTGAACCTCTTAATTACCAATTTTGTGCCAAATTACACCCTGGATCACAAAATCATTAACTAGTTACTATGCTTGTTCGCTTAATTACCAATGACGATTTCCATATATATAATCAACGTTATTAAAGGCGATTTATTTCAACTTTACTCACTCACATGCCAACTTTTTTTGACCAATATGAGAAATTATTAAATATAATGAATATTTCGCTCATACCGATGTGATATCACTTTATTCATATAAATAAGAGAGAGAATATAATTGGTAATTCAGAGGTTCATTGTGACACATATAATTTTCTTCTTTGTGTAGAGAATGATGTAATTTTAACTGATTTCTAGAGAATGATGTAATTAAAAATTTTGAGTAATGAAATTTTGTGCCAAATTACATGCTATTCATGTTTTATTGATTGATTGCCACCGATATATACAGCTTAAATATCAGATCTATATCTGGGGAGGGTGTTTCTCCTTTCTTGGAGAGACCCTCTCTTGGATATTCTTCTCAGGTCTATTTTTCTATACTTGTATGCTGTTTTTCTCCCTTTGGAGTTGGTTACTTTTATGTTTAAAGAACATTCTTTCCCTTTTGCCATAGCAATTGGTTCTCATTTTGATGGGAGGACTCTTCTCCCTTTGCATGAAAATTTTATGCCAATCATAGTGCTCGAAATTTGTAGATCTACTCAGATTTGATGCAATAGTTGATTCTTTGGCGTTTTATTTGCTCAAATTTGCAACTTTCTAGGTTTATTAGAATTTATTAGCTTTGATGCCTACACTTGACCCATTTTTATGATTTATTTTGCATTTGTGATTGTAAGAGATCTAGGACTTAATATATTTCAGTATGTTCCTAGACTCTTTTTTTTTTTTTTTTAATTAAATTTTAAATAAAAAAAAAAAGAAGTCAAAATTTATTTTCTCTATTGAATAATTGAAAACAATTAAATATTGATTGTTCAATTAATAATTTTTGGTGTTTGATAGCACGAGCATCTGGAGTATTCTTGGGGCTTAGGATAAAAACTAGGAGAAATTGGTGCATCTAATCGAATTTGGGGCCCAGAAAGAAGGATGACACACAAGGAAAAGCAATGAGCGTCTCAAAATAACCCTCAAACGTACCATTTCTGTGAGGGTAAGTGTCATTTAGTACTCAATTTTAATTTCTACGAGGGTCCCCATTAAAAACTGTGAGGCTGCAGTCCGTCAAATCTTCAGTCTACTGCTCTCTAATCCAAACAGTCCAAATTAATGAAAATCTGGAAGATGATAAAAGGGACTGCAGCCTCAAGGTTTTTGATGGGCCGGCGACTCACAGAAACCAACTGCCAGAGTTCAAATGACATTTTAACCCCCCTAAATAACGTACTGTATGTGGTTTGTTTTTTTTTTTTGAAACACACATTCCCTTCCATTGTTGTCTCATCCTTACTCCTGTGCCCCAAATTCGATTATTAGATGCGCACCAATTCTCCCGGTTTTCTCCAAAACTATGAAATAATAATAATACCCCCCCACCCCACTTGTTCCTGTTATCGAACGAACCGGTCTAATTGCTTGCAACTTTGCTTTAAGCTTTAGGGTTTTTGTACAGACACGTACGGTTAAAAGGTGTTAAATCCTTACTACTATTTTGTGTGTTGCCAGCAGTTCTTTTTATATTTCACCATCTTCCCCATTTAAAGAGAAAATGCAGGAAACGTGAAGAGGGAAGTTCATAACTTCTAAGAAAAAAAATAATATTGAAATAACTTGAAAAATTAATGCCACCTCATCTGCTTGTCCGATAATTTGTTGCTTCTTCTATATATGAACTTTGCGTTCACATCTCCTGCATTTTCTCTTTAATCGGGAACATGAAGAAATGAAGAAAAATGAGTTGGAAAAACAAATTGAACACACAACAAAATAAGAATTTATACACATAATACACTATTATTTAACACAAGTCTTTGAACATAAAACCTAAAAGTGATAGTAACCTCTCAAAGATACTCTGGCTGGTCACTTCACTTGACAAATTCCATCCATGTGACCTAGATATTCTTATTTGAAGTTAGAATTATCAAGTTCTTTTTTACTTTGAGTATACAACATGACATCACTAGTCATATTCAACGGCAAAAAACACTTTGTTTCTATTCTTAAGAACATACCTTAGCTGCAAAAGTTCTTCGAAAAGATCGTGGCAGGCGTCCAAATTGATATATACCCTTAAGCAGTTATAGCTTTGGAGTGCTAGCATTGGAAACCATATTGGGGAAGATCTCATCTCTGTCAACTCATCATGGGAAATCATAGTGGAGCTCGGCTGCTTGATTAATTATCTGCGAGTCTTGTCTAGCTTATTTTGTTCATGTAATTATACCTTTATTCAAAACTCCAAATTACCATGTTGCTTTGTTTGGAATTTTGTGGGAGCCTTAAGTTCTGGGTACGAATACCCAAATTTCATGATTTTGTTAACATCCACAACATTCATTTCATGATATGAACTCACTAAAACAGGAAGCCACAGAAAGTTCTTGATATAAAAGTGGGAAGAGCTAAGAAAGTCCAAAAAAAATAATAAATACACTTTAAATTTACCATTTGCAATCCAATGTAGAACAAAAATTATTCTATTTTAACATTATACTAGAGTATAATGGTCATAAATGGAGTGTGAATATCATTTTTCTTGCATTATTAGACGAGATAATTGTAAAAATGGGAGGTGGTAATACAATGCATACTCGGGATAACACTTATATAGTTAACTCTTATCAGGCAGAGTTAAAATGTAATCTGAAACTTTCCAGGAGAGCAAAACAGAGTGTTGTCTGTTCAAATGTTTTCTCTTTCCTCAAGTGTCTACTCTGTTTTTTCCTAAAACAGGAAGTTAAAAAAAAATGATCATTGGATCAAGTCCAAACTCCAGATCGGATCAAGCTAAGTTTCAACATGAAGTTTTCTTAAAAGATTTTCTGAAGCAAATTTTTTTGTAATATCGGAAAACTTTTGTCCCTCAAAATAGTCTTCTTAAACATATTGGAAATAAACAGAAGCCTAACGCGTCTGCAAAATAAATCATTCAATAAAAAACTAATTGCTACGGGTTTAGTCCATTTTCAGCACAATATGCAGTTATATAAACACACATGAAAGGACGAATAAGAAAAAAAAAAGGATTTGTTTCAAACCCAAAATTTAGAAACGTAGTTAAGTGCTTATCAATGCAGCCAATTCATGAGTGATTAACTACGAGAAGCACTTGGTATTGTAATGTTGTAGGTGACATAACAATCATCACCACAACATATAGGCCATCAAAAATGAATGAACAATATGCAACTGGACAATTGGTCATCAAAAGACGCCCACAACTATAACTCCCCTGGTCTCGAAGAGCAAGTACCATTCAAGTTCAGGATCTCCCAAAATGAGGCACCACTCTCATCTTCGGAAGCAATTGCTAGAAAATATTCAAAAGATCAGCTTCTAATATTTTAACATGATATCTTGTTTTATGAGTGCAAGATCTTTCACTTACAAGAGAAGAACACAAACTCTCATACAAGTAGAGAACTTAAAAGAGAGTATACAAATACCACCATAGTGAAAAAGGAAAATAATAAAACGAGGAGAGAGCCTAAGCCCTAAGGAATGGGAGAAATAGTAAAGACCTTAACGGATAAGCTCATGTTCGCTGGTTCAATCCCCATAGCCGGGCCAATGACCTATAAAAAACAAAAAAGGAGATTTTTTTTTTTTTGAAAAAATTAGTAAAACGAGGAGATGTGCAGAAGGACCTCTCGTCAAAGAGTAACCCTCCCCATATTGGAGGAAAACAATTGTTTCCCTTAGTATTATGCCTTTCATGGTTCAACTTTTTAGAGCGAATCTCTTTTAGCGTTATATAGCCATTGATGGGTTTTTAGGGCGATGACTCTTTTTGTAGAATAGTTTCAGCTGGCGAACGCTGGGGTTGACAATGTGTCGTTTCATTGAAATTTTAATCACTCCAAATCTAGATATTAATATTGAAATTACAAAAGTATATGTTTATTAATTTGTATAATTCATTGATTTTCAATTTGATTTAATTTTAAGTGCTTTAATCCTAATACAACACATCTAAACAGACCCGAAATTTTCAATTTACTGCTCTGCTTTTGTCTGGTATGTGAAGGAGACTTGTGTTCTGGTAATAAGCTACTTTTGTTTGGTATTTACAGGAGATGCTGAAGCCACAAAAAGTTAATGATCTGGAAGTGGGAGGAGAAAAGGTAGAAAGGAAATACAAATAAACTTGTGAGACACAAATAAAAGTAGCTTAAAGCTTTACAGGACAGCAGAACAGAGAGTTTGTCAGTTCTAACCTGTTCTCCTCTGTCCTCCAGTAGCAACTTTACTCTTCTTTTCTTTAACCGGGGAGTAGAAAAGTGCTCTTCTGATCTAGGAAACCTTTGATCAGTTCAAACACCAATCTGCAGGTCAATTATTGGCTCAAAGTAAATGCCAACATGAAATTCACTAATAGATTTCCGGAAGCATTTTTCTTTTCGTTTCAAATACTGTCAACCTTCTCATGACCCACCCTTAAAATGCTCTTCTTAAACATTTGGACACTAGTAGAGGGTCTAATGTCTGTAGTGACTAAAAAATAATATTAACTTTATCATTCAATAACAAGCTAATTGAAAAGGGTTTAATAAATATATATATATATATATATATATATATATATATATATATATTGATCGGAGTACACTCACGTACCGTACACATGAAAAGAGAAAAAGTAAAACGGAGGTAAGTTTCAAACTCAAAATTTAGAAATGTAGTTAAATGCTTACGAGTGTAACCAATTCATCAGTGTTTCACTTCAAAAAGCAGATAACATTGAAATGCTGTAGGTGACATACTGACCATTCACACAAAACATATGCCATCAAAATGGCCAATATGTGACTGGCTAATTGATCACCAAAATACTCCCATAAATATATTTTTTCCTTTAGTCTCAAAATGCCTACAATTTCACTTTTTAAGATTTTGCAAAATGAGGCACTACTTTCAATGATCAAAATACTTCAGCAGGTGATCTATATATTTAAGCAGAACCACAAAAACTTCGCAATTTAAGAATGGACTCACAATTCGTAATACATAAAACACAAAGATTCATGAAAACATTCTATGTTCCTGCATCCACTTCGTCAAATTGTTTCCTTTTTGTCATTTGTCTCAAATTGATCATACATTTTCTCAAAACAATAAAACATAGTGTCAATAGATTCATGATTCAGTGAAGTGACTAAGGATTGATTGACCATTGGAAAATCCTATAGGAAACTACCCTTTGATAAGTAGCAATGCCGTAAAAATCAACTAACTGCTATAAGCATGAATTGTTTCTTAAAGGATTTTCTACTAATGGTAAATCCATCAGCCACTTCATTAATCCAAAACCACTATCAACATTCATCAACAAAAACTACTAGCATCAGATGATAAACACAAGATTAGCCAATGTCATTCAATGCAACTCTCTCCTATCGTCATGAAACTTATTCCTACGTGGTTTGACTACCGCTATATGCAATTACACATGGCCTGTGATATTTAACAATGTCGTAAGATGCACCTCAATATGCATATACAAATTTGTTTACACAATTAATCAATGGTAAATCCATTATTCATGAATCCGAAATCATTACCATTATTCATGAATGATATGTCACAAGGTAAACACAAGCAAATCTAAAACATGATCAAACTGTTATAACATATTTGCATAAATGCATAACTCATAAATTACAATTCTACAAACAAAACAAAACCATAACCATAACCATAACCATAACCAAAAGCATACCCGACCATCAAAAACATTCAAACAGACAACTCCAGTTTGGATACCAAGATCCCATCCGTATCTGCATACAGCCACTCCCCATCAAAAATTCTGGTCCCACCTACCATAATCGGCACATGCTTCTCCCCAATCCCCTTCTTGTTCGCCTTCATCGGATGCGAGGCCAGTGCTCTAACCCCAATATCACAGCCGTTGATCTCATCAACGTCTCTGACGCATCCGTTCACCACTATCCCCGCCCAGCCGTTGTTCTGGGCCTGTACCACCGGATTCCCGCCGAGGATCGCGCACCGAAGGCTGCCGCCGCCGTCTACGACGAGAACACGGCCGTTACCCTTCTCCTCGAGGAATTCGCGGACCAGAACGTTGTCTTCGAAGACTTTGAGGGTGACGACGGGGCCGGAGAAGACTTGCCGGCGGCCGTAGATCTGGAAGATCGGTTGCAGCGCGCGGAGCTCGCCGCTGATGATTAGTTGTGGGTTTGCGTCGCAGACTTCGGCTGTTGTGACCAAGGCCATAGTAAAGAGAGATCTGAAGGAGATGGGAGAGAGAGGAGGGGAAATGGAGGGCTTTCTTGAATGTTTGGACAAATTATAGCAGCCTCACCTCATCTTTGTGTAATACTCTTTTAACAGTCCTATAAAATTAGTTTCCTTTCTCAAATTTTCTTTTGTTCGGACAAGAGTCTTACTTTAACGGTGGGATAACAATCGCTTTAAAATTAGACACAAATTTTGATACTTCATAAATAAATTATAAATTTTTAAATTTGATTCTATTTAATATAATATAATTACTTATATAATTATTGTAATTAATTAAAAAATACTATTAATATGTTTGTGTGTTTTAAAAATAAAATAAATTTATGGTGAAATCTAACACATAAGATATCACAAATGATATGATCAATTAACATTATTAAATATATTGATGAGCCATCATTTGTGAGTAAATTTGAGACTCAAATTAAAAACCCCTAAGGCCCTAACAATACTTACTTTAAACTGGGGTCGAGAAAAGTTTGTTTCGAATTGCACTGTGATGGTTACTTCAAAGTCGAACCTTTGTTACATTATAGAGGGGGCAAGGTGCCATATATATATATATATATATGATGTTGAGCATTGCTCATTTAGTAAGATTTGGGAGACAATCGAAAAAAAGACGACCAAACCTGTTACTATGTTGCAATGTAAGATCCTTGGAATGTCAATACGAGTTGGTATGTTATGATTATTTTCTGAAGAAAGTGTTATCCAAATACTATAATGTCCAGATGATGGATTAATTGAGATATATGCAAAACATGGTATAGATGAAGTTGAAGTAGGGGAAGATGATGCAGAGGAAGATGGTGGAGAGGAAGATTATGAAGGGAAAAATGATGAAGATGATAACAATGAGGGTGATGTTGCTAGCTTGGACCATTTGAGTGAGGATGGTGAAGAGTTGATTGAAGTAAGAAGAAATCACATGTTATTGAGGAAGAATAAAGGTAATGAAAAAGTTGCAGAACCTAATTTTGAACATATTGAGAATGGGGGTACTCAGAATAGAGATGAAGCAATTCAGAATGGTTATCAAGCAAGGCAAAATGAAAGTGAAACAACTCAGGATTTCAATCAAGGTGATCCAAATCAAAATGCTAATACAAATTAGAATGTCGATTTGGATGATCAATTGGCAAATTGTGATATCAGTTTGAAGTCTACCACTTGAGATGAATGGGAGAAGATGATAACAATTTGTCAACCATGATAAACATATGATGGTTTTTGGTCCCGATAACCAATTGGATGAATATATGAGTGAGTCTGCTAACTCTAGTGAGAATGAATCGGGTAAAGAAAGTGAAAAGGAAAATGAAAATATGGAACAATCATTGGTAAGAAAGAATGCAATTCACAAAGCGTCAATTCCTTTTGATCAATGTGTGCTAGAGAAAGGTATGTTATTTAGAAGTTGTGAAGAACTAAAAAATTTTGTTAGGTAGTATGCCATTGCAAAGGGTTACAACAATAAATTCCAACACAATGAGCATATAAGGTTGCTTGCAACGTGTGCTAGTGGCTGTCCATGGAGACTATATGCCTCTTTCTTTGACAAAGAAAAAAAAATTATGATTAAGTCATACAATTCAGACCACAAATGCATAAACAATTGGGAGGTTAATCTTGTAACTTCATCATGGTTGGCTATACAATATGCTGAAAGGATAAGGGAAAATCTGAAATGGACTCTTCGTGAGTTTCAAGATGATGTTAAGGACAAGTATAAGGCCAAAGTTACATTTGGGCAGTGTTATAGAGCAAAAAAAGAAGGCATTAAACAAGGTTGAAGATGCATTGAAAGCACATTATGCTAAATTATGGGATTATAGAGCTGAATTAAAGAGGAGTAATCCAACTAACTTTGTGCACCTTGAAGTCGATCCAGAGATTGATGAAAGAAATTTTCAAAGATTTTATGTGGGATTTGATGCCTTGAGGAGGGGATTTATTGAAGGAGGCAGGCCTGTGAGAGGGTTTGATGGTGTTGCCTGAAGACCTTTTGCAAATGAGAGTTATTGTCAGCCATAGGTAGAGATGCCAATAACCAAATGTTCCTTATAGCATGGTGTATTGTAGAGTCTGAAAATCATAACAGTTAGACTTATTTCATGAAAAACTTGGCTGATGACCTTGGCTCACACATTGGACTTGGGAGTGGCTGGACACTTATTTCAGATAAACAAGAGGTTATCAATTATATACATTTTTTTTCTTTTTTTATTGGTGTTGATATTTCATTTTCATAGTTACATGCATAATGATTTTTAAAATTTTTTAATTTTTTTAAAATAAAATTTAAATTTTTTTATTTAATTTTTAATTTTTTTAAAATAAAATTTTAGGGATTGGTATCTTCTATAAAGGAGGTATTTTCGGAGGCTGAGCACGGGTGTTGTGTAAGACATATATATGCGATTTTAGAAAAAAAAATTCAAGATCTCAACTAACAACATAATTTTGGAAGGCAAGTAAAGCATGAACAAAGTAAGAATTCCTGGCAACAATGGACGGGGTAAGAAAACTCTCACCTGATCTTACAAGTTGTGAGAACCTGGAAAAAATTCAAAGCTTATATTTGATAAATAAATTATTATTCAAACAAATGGACGTATGTATTTTCTGCATTTCTATTTTCTAAAAAATTGACCTAAAATATAAAAATAAATGAACTAAGGACATTTTGGTTATTTTAGGAAAAAGTATGCCTGTAAGAACCCGAAAATTTTTGAAAATTATTATTAATGAAAAAAAAAAAAATAAATAAAATAAAAAATTATAGAGTGTTAAATATAAATTTTAAATTTTGACATAAAGAATGATTAAGTCGCCGCCAGAAAATATTCGTT